>CANUEX010025685.1:0-19763 GCA_948099535.1 Jatropha multifida | reverse complement strand
TAGAGAATTAGCGATTGTCTCAAACCTTAAAAATGTTAGTATGAGCTATTTCTTGACTTAAGCTATTTCGAGTATTTTTATTTGGTTCCGCAGTTAGGATATTTAATTAATATTTGGTTATGTAAAAGAAATTATCATGTGATTATAAATAAATTGTGGAGTATTTTTTTTGAATATTTGGAGACTATATGATAGGAATAGTTTGATCATATTATGACAAATAAATATTTACATGAGAATGTATTTTTATTAAATGGATATGAGCCTGAGCTGTGAACAGTATTTAATATTAAGGCTGGGTCAGAAATGTTAACTTTGATTATTGTATGAATAATGTCATAATATGGGGTTACTATTCCGTTAGTCAAATGATAATAGGAATGGATTTTAATAGTTTAGGCTTACTACGGGCCTCGGGGCCTTAAGCTTACCTAAGTCCTAGTGCCGGTCCGGCCCACGGTTTTGGGTCGTGACAAAAAATAATATCCATTAGCTACACTTTCCTTTGATTGTATTTCCTTTTAGCTACACTTTCCTTTGATTGTATTTCCTTTTAGCTACACTTTCCTTCTATAGCTGTAATTCATGTCTGTATTTCATGTATATAAATAGGCTTTTAATATGCAGAATAGAGATATAAAAACATTGTTCATTTCAATTATTATCACTTTTAGCACTAACCTCCAAGGACCCAATTTTCATTGGGTACCAAAATTTGCTTAACTGATTTCAGGTCTGCCTAAGGAGTAAGCTAAAAACAGAACTACAGTATATGTATAGCACTTGCTCTAGGCATATGAGTGACAAAAACAAGTCCACTAGAATTGAAATGAATGAAGGAGGATCAGTTAGTTTTGGAGATAAATGTAAAAGGAAAATCATTACAAAGGGTATAATTGGTGCACATTCATCAATTGAGGATGTCTCTTTGGTAAAAGTTTGCAATTCAATCTTTTGAGTGTTATTCAAATATGTGATAAAATAGAAGAGTTATTTTTGAATTATCATATTATGAAGCCTAAGACAAGTATGATAACAAAACATTATTTCCTACAAAAAGATTTGAAAATATTTATTTGATTGATCTTTTTAATTTGCATAACCTTAATGATATATGTTTGATGTCTATTGATAATTTTTATTGGTTATAGCATAAGAGAGTAGGTCATGCTTGTATGAAATTGATTTCTAAGCTTTCAAGAAAGAGCTAGTCTGTGGTTTTCTTGAGATTGAGTTTGAAAAAGACTATAGTTGTGAAGCATGTTAATTAGGCAACTAACTAGAACTTCTTTTAAATCATAAAGCATGATATCTATATCTACATCTTTGGGGCTTTTATATCTTGATTTGTTTTGAACCTATTGCATCTCTAGCCTTGGTGGAAATCATATAAGAAGTGATCATGGAAGGGAGTTAAAATCAAGAGCCTGATGCATATTCTAAAGAAGTGGGAATATTCCACAATTTTTCAACTTCAAGAACACCTCATCAATTGAAAGAAAGGGCCAACACTACAAGAGATGGCTGGATCAATGACTAATGATGCCTAAGTTTCAAAGTACTTTTGGGTAGAGTAATCAACACTTCATGTCATATTCTTAGTAAAGCTTTGGTAAGATCTACTCTTCAGAATACTTCATTTGAACTTTGAAAAGGTAGAAACCCAAAGTTACTTTAATGTGTATGGTTACAATGCTTTATTTTGAATAACAAAAAAAGTCAATAAGCTAAATTTGATGATAAATTGGACAAAGAAATTTTTCTTGGATATTCAAATAATGGCAAAGCTTTTAGGGTGTTCAATAAAAAGTCTCTAGTAGTAGAAGAATATAGCCATGTTGTATTTCATGAAACTAACTCTACTTCTAGAAATGTGGGTGGTGTTGATGATGTTGTAGATACTATTCAAAGAAAGCAAAATGAGCAAGATGAACAAGAAAATGATGATCAAAATGAGAATCCAAATGATGAACACGGTGAATGAAAGCGAAAGGCAAATGCATAAGACAATAAGTGTAGATATCAAGACTTATCAAAGGAGTGGAGATTTCACAAAATCATCCACAAGAGAACATAATTGACAACCCATATGAGAAAATGATAACTCGGAATGCACTAAGAAACTACTTTGGTAATGTTATCTTTGTTTCTCAAATTGAACCTAAAATTGTTAGTGAAACTCAAAGTGATGAAAGTTGGATTCTTGCTATGCAAAAAGAATTTAATCAATTTGAGAGGAACTAATTTTAGAAGCTTGTTTCTAGACCTAAATAAATCATTCCATTATTGGAACTAAATGAGCATTTAAAAACAAGCTTGGTAAAAATGGTAATGTGTGGGAAACAAAGTTAGAATAGTGTCTCTAGGTTATAACCAAGAAAAAAGAATTCATTTTGACGAAATTTTTACACCTGTTGCAAAACTTGAGACCATTAAATTGCTACTTGCATTTGCTTATGTTAAAAATTTTCATATTATATCAAATGGATGCTAAAAGTGTATTTTTATGTGAGAAAAGTGTACGTTGAAAAACAACTCAGATTTGAAAGCCTTGAAAACCAAATAATGTGTTTAAACTTTCAAAAGCTTTGTATGGTGAAAGAAAAGCAAATTTTTAGTTGAGAACAGTTTTTCAAGAGTCGAAATGGATATTACACTTTTTATAAAAAAATAATGCATTTGAAATTCTTGTTATTCAAATTTATGTAGATAACATGATCTTTGGTGCTACTAATGACATTTTATATGAGGATTTTTTTTCTTTGCAAAGATTATGCAAGGTTAATTTGAGATGAGCATGATGGGGGAATGGAATTTTTTCCTTGGGCTACAAGTTAAACATGTAAAGAGGAAATATTCATTAATCAAGGCATGTATAGAAAGAAACTTCCAAAAGGTTCAAGATAGAAAATGAGAAGGTATATAAAGCTCCGTATGATCAATCCTAATGCTTAATTGATGATCTTTGATACCATGTTTAGTTATCATAAATATGTTATGATCTTAATTGAAAAATCTTCAGAATTTTTTTTGTGTAAATATTTGTTCATGCAAACTTGCATCTCTTTTGTTATTTTCTCTTCTATTGATCTGCTTATGCTTTGTTCATATTATGTTTCAATTATGCTTGTGTGGGTCTTTTAAAAAAAATTTTGAATATAAAAGGCTGAACTTGTTTTAATTAAAACGTGCTCCTTTATTTTTTTTCAAAATTTCATGTTTTTAAAGTTATGTTAGAAGCATGTTTACTCTTCCTTTCAATTAAATTTATTTTCTTTGACATGTCAAATCTCCTCCCTCATGACAAAAGAATCAGATTGGTCAAGAAAAAAAAAAGGAGTATATTTTGGGCATTCTCTTTTATGAGGTTTTAGTGTTTTTAATTTGAAATAATTTTTTGTTGTGTATTTTATATTTTATTCTCGATGTTTTAATAGAGCTTTAATTGCAAATATATATATATATATTACTCATTCCTTTCAAATGAAAGTGTATGTTTTGCTTTGAAATTATGTTTTACTTAGAAAACATCTTTGTAGGATTCTATATGGGGGAGGGAGAATAAATAAAATAAAATAAAAACCCAATTAAATATTGGACTTAATTAGAAATACTTATTTTATTAATACTAACTTAAAACTTTAACGATTCAAAACTCAAATAATTGTCTCACACCACTCGCATACACCACACTTATTCTCTTTCTTTCCTTTTGCTTGTTGCTATGTTGTGTTTGTAAACAATTGCCACTAGCCTATTTATAGGCAAACAACTTGGTGGTGAAAACTAAATGCTTGGCTAGTAATTTGCCAAGTTTCCACTAAATGTTTGGCTAATATTTTGCCAAATTGCTAAATTATTAACCAATGAAAAATTATCAACACTTTTCCCAATTACAAGGTGACACATGACCTTGCTTTTAACATTTTTTTTATTTTAATTAGTGATGATTTAACACTCCTCATCACTGTGCTAAAAAAAAAACACTCCTCATCACTAATTATATTTCTTTATAGTTTCTCTTGAGACCATACCAAGTAGCTTTTGAAACTTTTCCATTTTTGCATTAGGTAACCTTTTGGTGAAAATGTCAACAACTGATTTTTGTCTTCACTTTCATTATCTTAATCTCACCTTTAACTGTTTTCTCTCTTATGAAGAGATATTGCACCTCCACATGTTTGGTTCTTGTATGAAACACTGGATTCTCAACCTGGTTGATTGTTGACAAATTATCACAAGACAACGATATTGGATAATTAATTTCTCGATGTAAATCCTTGAGCAATTGTACTAACCAATTACTCTCTTGTGCCGCTATTGTTGCTTCTCGATACTCTGCTTCTGTGATTGAGAGCGACATCGTCGGTTGTCTTTTATTGCACCAAGTAATTGCTCTAGGACCCAGACTAAATATATAGTTGTAGTTGATCTTCTTGTATCATAATCACCAACATAATCAACATCACACTAGACCTCTAATTTGTAATCAACTTTGCTTCTGTAAAATAACCCGAGATCAAGTGTTCCTTTAATGTACCTCAAAATTCTTCGAACTGCTTCCAAATGAGGCTTTTTTGGATTCTGCATGAATCGGCTTGCTATTCCAACTGCGAATGCAATATCTGATCTTGTTAGTGTCAGATAGATTAAACGTCCCACTATTTGTCTATACATTTTTGAATCTTCCAAATCTTTGCCTTCTGAAATACCTAGTTTGGTGTTGATCTCAATTGGAACAGTAAGAGGTTTGTAATTGGGCATTCCATACTTCTGGAATAGATCTTTTACATACTTTTGCTAGCATAGAAACACTCCCTCCTTTGTGCGTTCCACTTCTAATCCAAGAAAGTGATTCAATTCTCCAAGTTCTTTCATCTGAAAGCACATTGATAAACTCTCCTTTGTTTGTTGGATCTCAGTCTCATAATCTCCTGTAATAATGAGATCATCAACATAAACCAAGATGATTGCTACCTTCCCTTCTCGAGCTTTGACAAATAAACTGAAATCAGTTGGCGTAACTATATAACCACTATGAATAAGGAACTTAATAATTTTTCTATACCAAGCTCTTGGAGCTTGTTTAAGTCCATACAGTGCCTTCTTCAACTTGCAAACATGTTGAGGACAAAGCTTATTTTCAAAACCTTATGGTTGATCCATGTAAACTTTATGATCTAACTCTACATTTAGAAAAGCATTTTTTACATCCGTATACCATAGATTCTATGACTTACATGCTGCAAGTGGTAGTAAACACGAACAGTTGTAATCTTGGTTACTGGACAAAACATCTCATCATAGTCTAATCCATATTGTTGTGAAAATCCTCGAACAACTAATTGAGCTTTATAGCTCTTGATTGATCCATCTGGTCAGGTTTTGATCTTGTAAACCCATTTGCATGATATGGGTTTTACATTTCTTGGCTTTAGAACTAAATCCCATGTCTAATTTTCTTCCAAAGCTTTAACTTCTTTCATCATGGCTTGAATCCATTTTGCTTCCTAAGATGCCTCTTGATAGCATTATGGTTCCTTTTCAACTTCCACAAGTGCAACGTTAGCATATTTTGGATTTGGCTTCCTCTACCTAACTGATCGTCTTAGTTGTGGTGATGATGGCTGTTGTGGTAATAACTATGTTGTTGGTTGATCTTCTAACATACTTGTTGACTGGTCCTCCTTTTCTATCCTTGGTAAACACCTGTCTGCCATGGCTTTTCTTGTGGTACTAACTGTGGAGCAAATTAAGTACTCTCTTGTAATTCTTCTACTAGTTCTTCAAATCTTTCTTGCAGTCTTTCCTCCACCTCCTTAGAATGAGGTAGCGCCACATACTCTAAGGTCCACTAGGATGATGTCTCATCAAATACAACATTGCGTGAGGCATAACATCTATCATTATTTGGATCACAACATCTCCATCCTTTTCTAGTTTCATCATATCCCACAAAGATGCATCTGATCACCTATTTATTAAATTTACTTCGAAGATGATCAGGCACAAACACATAATAAACACATCCAAATACTTTAAAGTGACTTATAGTGGGTCTCTTTTTTCTCAACCTCTCAAATGGAGATGCAAATCCTAACTTTAATTATTGAAGCCTATTGATTATATGAGCTGCTATTCTCATACATTCTGCCCAAAATCGATCGGGGACATTTTTAGCATCTAACATGCTTCGACAGACCTCTACAAGGTGCTTATTTTTCCTTTCAGCAATTCCATTCTATTGTGGTGTGCCTGGACAAGTCAATTGTTACCGAATCTTGCATCAATGAAGATAAGTAGAGAACTCATCAAAAATGTACTCACCACCATTGTCCATTTGAAGGCATTGGATTTTCTTCCTAACTTCACTTTCCACCAACAACTTGAATTCTTTGAACTTTGCTAGAGTTTCAAATTTTTCTTTTATAAAGTAAACCTAAATAGATCTAGAATAATCATCAATAAATATAACCATATAATGCATACCATTTATTAATGACGGTTTTATTTTTCCAAATATCTAAATGAATCAACTCTAGTGGTTCTTTGGCTTTAAAAGTTGAATCGTCATATGGAAGTTGATGCTCTTTCCCATACTAGCATCCTGCACATATAGTTTCAGTGTGAACCTCAAGATTCGGGTTGAAAACAATAAATTTGCTAGAGTTTGTCAATTGTGACACCAACAAAAGTTTTTTCTTCATTCCTAATACCTGTAAACATCATCTACTTGCACTTGCTTTTTATTATGACAAGATTTAATTACTGCATCACCAAAATGGGTAATTGGTAATTTTGCATCATTTGTTGTTTTCACAACTCGTTTGCCTCTATATTCTAAAGCATTTTGAAGCTTGCCTTTATCTCCTGTCATATGACTGGAACACCCAGAATAAAAAATCTAGTCTTTCTCATAATTTACTCTATGAGAACAAATAGCACTAGAAGCTTGCTCTTATTCCTTTACTAATGCCATGAGACCAGGTACTTTAATCACTTCTAAATTGGACTCTTCTTGCATTATTATCGTACTCGCAAAAAATGCCTCAAGATCCCATTTTGGTTTATTTTGCTAACTTGTACTTGTTATTGCTGCATTACCTTCTACAATCTTTTTATTATGCCAACATTCTCTAACATAATGTCCCTTCTTGCCACAGACAAAACACTCACCATTTTGAGATCTAACGGGTTTAGACTATCGATTAGTCTAGAATTGTCTTTATTGAGCTCCTCCAAATTGAAAATTTCCTCGTACCTGGAACTGCCTTTGTTGAGCTCCCCCTAATTGAAAATTTTCGTGTGCTTTCCTCTCAGTCTGGCCACAAACTTGATTCCTCCTTCTGTTGGTGAAGAGTGCCACCTCTTCTATATTTGATGAAACTCCAGCCATTTGCATTACTAAAGTTTCTTGACTTGCCAATAGATTCTCCAACTCTTCAATTGAAGGTTGTGTGGGCCGACCTTGTACGACAGTAATAAATCCTCTATATGGAGATCATAAACTGTGAATGATTATTCGCCTAATTCTATCATTATTGACTCTAGATGCCTCATCCAATTATGCAATTTCTCTACAAAGAGACCACTTTTGTGAAGTATTGACTAATTGTCATATCACGTTGTGCAATAGACATTAGCTCACTTTCTAAGCCTTATAGTCTTGTGTCATTTTTCTTTACAAAGCGAGAGACAAGTGCGTCTCAAGCCTCCTTTGGTTTGTCAGCATCTCTAATGTGCTCCATCATATCATCTTCAATTGTCATCTTAATAGTAAACATGGCTTTCCCTACTTTAATCTTCCATTTATTTATAAGATTATTATCATCTTCTGGTGGTGGTGTGGTGTCCATCCCAACAACAACATCCTAGAGGTCTTGACCTTACAAATATGACTCCATGCAGGTTTTCCATATATTGTAATTATTGTTGTTGAGCATTTTGATGCTCCCAACATTACTTGATTTTAACATAGTGTCTTGGTCTTAGTAGTCTCGCAATTTACCAAGAATGTGTGGTTACAAATCGACAAACTTCATAGTTCCAAACTGTGCATGAACAGAATCTTGACAATCAAACCAAGTAATAGACTAAGAAAAAAAATTTTTCTGATGTGGAAGGTCAGTGTAAGCTGCAACCACAGAGCATACTCAAGAATTTCTTGATTTACTACTTGATTTGACCGAAGCATTGGCTCTGATACCACTTGAAGTTCTAAAAGTGAGAGGGAGAATAAATAAAATGAAATAAATATCCAATTAAATATTGAACTTAATTGGAAATACTTATTTTATTAATACTAACTTAAAATTTTAACAATTCAAAACTCAAATAATTTCTCACACCACTCGCACACACCACACTTATTCTCTTTCTTTTCTTTTGTTGGTTGCTATGTTGTGTTTGTAAACAATTTCCACTAGCCTATTTATAGGCAAACAACTTGGTGGCTAAAACTAAATGCTTGGCTAGTAGTTTGCCAAATTTCGACTAAATGTTTGGCTAATATATTTTTTGCCAAATTATTAACTAATGAAAAATTATCAACACTTCTCCCAATTACAAGGTGACACATGGCCTTGCTTTTAAAATTTTTTTTATTTAATTAGTGATGATATTTTAACAATCTTTATCCCATTTTCAATTGTTTTTAGAATACAAATGCAAAGGGCACTTTAGCACTTTAATCCTCAAGTCTCTAAAATCCTATTTGATCATAAACTTCCCTCCACTTATCAAATCACAATCCCTCTCAAATACAATTTTTTTCCCTCTCCATCTAACACAACCTCTGCAACTCAGTTTCACCAACACCATCTTCTCTTTCTTTTAAAAATTCTTCTCTCTAACCCAAATGGCTCGAATAAAGAGTACTACTGCTTGCAAGCTTGTATTTGTTAATTGTGAAAATATGAATCGGGAATAATTTCAAATAATAAGGGGAAGGAGAAAGTCTATGAAATTTGATTAAGAAGAAAAAGAAGACTCAAAGGGGCAAATCCTAGGTAAGACCCAAAATGCATAGTAAAATTTGCTTAGTTTAGTACTACTATATTGATTTGGAGTCTTATATGTCAAATTCAGTTCCCTCCTAGGAAAGGATTTAACAAAAAAAAGAATGGATTGAATTTATGCAAATTAAATTTGTTTGTTATGGATCACTTATTAGGGAATTTTATGGAAGTCTTAAATATGAGGAAAATGATATATATTTTTTTTAGGCCTAAAGGAGAAATATATATAAAATTTTTGAAGATACCCTGTTTGAAGCTTATAGCAATCCTTATGAAGGTACAATGCCTAATAAAAAAAATTTGAGGAAAATATATTGAAAAACTTTGATGAAGCTAGGCTCCTACGGAAGATAGCTAAGATAGAAATAAAAATCAATTCTGCAAATTAATTCTCATTAATTTAAGAATATGCCATCACTTTATCTCATACTATATTCTACCTAGACTTGGAAGCTATGATTATATGAATAGTGTTGAGCTTTATTTATTATGGCATTTGCAAGAAAGGGTACCCTATTAATCTATGTCATTCAATGTTTAGTTTTATGGTTTTCATTACACAAGATAAAAGGATACCTTATGGCATGAAAATAAAGAAGAGGGAGACAAAAGTGAGGATAATGAAAGTGAGAATAATGTTGTTAGTGATGAAGTAGTGAAAATGAGAAAAGTTTAGATAGTGAGTAAAGAAGGTTTAAGTGAGGAGAGTTTAGATAATGTGGAAGAAAAAGGAGAGGATGAGAAATTTAATTTTGATGATTATCTTAGAGAAATGGATGAACACAAGAAAAGGAGAGAAGAGCCTAATTATATCTTTAATGTGGATGTTAGAATTGATGTTGATGATAAAGAAAAAGAAAAAGAAAAAGAAAAAGAACACGGAGATTCTAGCCACTTAATTCAGGCCATAACAATAGCGGCTAATTAATTTTCTAAGACTGTTAGACCCACCTTAAATGGAGTCAGTGAGCTAAAAGTAGTGAATCAAAATATGGTTGAAGCTTTTGATCCACTACTAACAGTTGAAAAGAGAAATTCCAAGTCTATAAATAGAGCCAAACATGTTGCTCACAAAAGCACATACTAAAACCTCCTTTGCATCCTAAAATTCCTCCAATGAAAAAGCTAAAGAAAAATGTCTCTATCCCTCTCATAAAAAGACAAACCAGGAGTTCTAGTAAGCTGAAAACTCTACCTACCAAACCTAGGAACAAGGGAAGCAATCAAAAGCCTATGGAACTTGAGGATGAGAACCGATGTCTTCTTGCACATTTTAATTTATGTTTTTTCTTTTCTTTTCTTTATGCATTTGACCTATTTGTAGTTCTGTTTGTCTTGTTTTTTTTTTTTTTTTTGTCTAAACTATGTTCTTTTTGTACAAGTGAACCACCTTTTTCATGATGACAAAAAAGGGGAGAACTTGTAGATTCTAGAGATCTCATTATGACTTTTATCTTATGATCTCTTTGAAATCATCTAATAGTCATTTGGATATTATCAATATTGATTTTTGCACACTATTATGATCTTTCTATGTATTTTGATTGAACAAAGTGCTGCAGAAATTTTTAGTGTGCTAAATTTACTATATTAGTTTTTACACAGTGATTCTAGTGAGCTAATATTTGATGACTCAATCTTAATTGTTCATTTTTAGCTCTAATATTTTGCTTTGCTCATATATTATTTATGATCTCTTATGATGTGATTATATTGTTTACATTCAAATTTCATATGGGGAGCACAAATTTAAGGGGAGTTTAACTTATTTGATTTACGCTTTAATGTTTTGAGAAAAATTCTTTGGGGCATGAAAATTGATGCAAAAATATAGGGGGAGTAATTTTTTATCACATGAATATTCTATGTGATCAATTTATTAGTTTTGTCATCATAAAAAATGGGGATATTGTTGGTTTAAGGTTTACACCCTTCTATTTTGATGAGTAACAAAATAATAAATTGAACTTATTATCATATGTATGTGTACTAAGTCCATACACAGGAATTTTAATTAAAATAAAGTTGTTCATTGAAGACTTAAATTAATCCTACATTGAAGATTTAAGATGAAGACTTTTGAAGATTGAAAACATATTGGTTGTTGTCTTGGATATTTTAGGATTAATTATTCATTGTTAAAATAGAAAGATAGAATATGCCTAATCAAGCTTATATTTAATTTATCTTTCTTTTAGTTTTTCAAAAAATGGTATTTAAAAGATTTTCTTTAATTAAAATATTGTTTGAAAATCTTAGAGGGAAAAATATTTCACAAACTCTTCTTTTCAAAATTTAAATATTTGTGTTTGTTATCCATAAAGATTTTAGTGGGAAATGAAAATTTCAAATCCTGCATTGGGCCTCTCAAAGACAAGACCCATTGCCTATTTTAAGCTAGACCCGTACCCATCTTCCCTCTTTTCCAAATTTACCACCAAACAACCCCTATTCTTTGTCTCTTCTTTGTAACATAAACTTGCTTTCATCTCCAACAGGAAGAAAGAGTCAATTTGGGTATAAAACATGGTTTGCAAGAAATCTTCAAGTTATGAGAGTGAAAAATTATTTTTGGATTTTATTATTCAAATCCTCTCATCTCTCTTCCTCTTGCTTTGATGATTATTTTCTAAAGAGAAGAGACATTTTTTTATGAGAGAAATTATTTGCTCTTAATTTTTTAAAATACAAATTCTCTCATCTCTCTTCTTATTCTTGCTTCATTGCATTATATCTAGAGAAGAGAATACAATCAATTCTATAGAGAGAGATTTTCTAAATCAAAACTGAGCTCATATTTAAAAGTCTTTCTGCTAAGCTAAACTTGACATATCTCTCTATCTATTGTAGGTTTCGTAATCTAGAATGGGTATGAAACTTTTTAATCTCAACATTTGTGAGTGACAACTTTATGTAAAGTTTATTTGTAAAGATTTTCAAGCACTCATCTTGTGTTAGAGTAAGTCTTGCAAGTTTTAGTTCTTTGGAAAAACTAGTTCTTAGCACGAAGCGAAAACGCAATATATAAGATGGGTAGAAGAAGTTGTGGTTGTTGACTAACTAACAACATGGGAAAAAGTGTGGAAAGCCGCATTCGATGAAAGTTGTATGTATGTCTTGGAGCTCAAATGACCTTCAACAATAGGGTACCTGTACCCGAAATTGACAGAGGTGTCAAAGGAAGCTTTGTAGGCTCAACCAATGGAATAATAGGCCAAGACAAGAAGAGTAGTATTCGACAGATTGCCCATTAAAGGAGATTCAAGAAAAGAAGGAATAGGGGATCATCATGAAATTGGATGGTCTTTGAATTCTTATAAAATAAGTAAAAATAAAAAAAAATATATGTAAAAAACAATTGGATAATGTTTCCTCCTCTTCTTTAGAAAAAATGGAGTTTAAGTTTTCTAGTTCTTTACCAAAAACTAAAGGTTAAGTTTACTTGTCCTTCGTAAAAACAAGTTAAGGTTCTTAGTTCTTTATAAAAATTAGTGGGGTTAAGTTTTGTAGTTTTTTAACAAAAACTGGAAGGTAAGCTTACAAATTCTTTAAAAAAACCTATGGGTTATGGTTAGTTCTAAGTGATAGGACTGTTTCCATTGTAATAGACTTTACTCTTGCCCTTGAAAAGAGTAGACTAGTGGAGAATCTCAAGATGGATTCTTGAGGAGTGAATGTAGGCAAATTGAGTGTCGAACTACTATAAATTCTTTGTGTTGATTTCTCCTCTTTTCTTTCTCTTGGTAGCTTTGCTTGAAATTACTCCCTCGTACACATATATTATGATGATATCCTTAAATATTGGTTGATCAATTGCTCTATGTTCTAAATTGTGTGTATGCTTTGTGATTGAAATTTGCTTTGAAGCAAAACTAAATCTGAGTTGCTGAAATGTTCTAACTTAGTGAGTTAAAATTAGAAAGAGTTCCAGATTTGATAATTTGATGAACATGTTAAAATGTTTACATGTTTAAGTAATTTATATGCTCTTATAATCTTGATATACATTGAAAAATATATTGTTTTTGCTGTGGTTGTAAAAGGTCTTTGAAAACCTAAATTTTTATAAATCACAATTCACCCCCCTCTTGTGTATTGCCTATTGGGACCTGCAATATTTATTATTTAGGTTTATGTTTTATATATATGGTTGTGTGTTTTTGTTTCAATAAGCGGGAAGGACTAATAATAAGGTTAAAATTCCATTAAAACTTCAACAAAAAAGACATATACCCTAAGATTTTGGATAACATTATTCTAATGTTTTAAGGTAGATAAATTGAATTAGATATAAAATCATTTGTAAGGTTTCAATTTAGTTCAGCTAAATTAAGAAATCCCAAAACTCATATGGTTTTGGATGGGTAGGGTTTCATCAACATATGTCCTCTTCGTTTTCATTCTTTTCCCTTATTTTATTTAATGTTCTTTTCAATACTAGATTTGAGTATCTATAATTGTTAATATATGAATATATATATATATGAATCCTGAAGTAAAGAGAAAGTTTAAGGCATTCTCTTTATTCAGCATTCTATTTTTCTTTTTTTGAAAATTTGAATGATTGGAAAATTTAATTTTTCAATTAAAATATTTAATATATAATTCTGATAATTGATAACTTTTGAACTTATAATCTTATCACATAATTTAATTAAAACTCTAAAATCTACTGTATATAATCTAATCTCTAGTTGCTCCAAAAGTAATTCACAAGTAATTAGATACTGCGATCGTGCGAATGCTAAGAATGGAAAGAGATGGGTCATGTAATGCATTTTCAGGAAACGAAACAACACCAATACCAACTAATTCCAACGCATTAGTAGCTTTAAGAAAATCAGGTTTCAATTTAACAGCTACTATTCTATTAATTTCGACTGAAATCTTTCTTTTTTGTCCAAATTCAACAATTTTTGCCATTAGAGACTCTACTCTTATTAATGCTTCTTTCCCTCCATGGTTCTTGAAATATCTCCTTTGATACCATACCTCTCCTTTATTATTTTTAACGGATGATCTTTTAAAGAAACCTAAGGGTACCTGTTTCGTTATGCTTATTTACAAAGAATGTTGGTTTAACGATAGTTGATGCAAAACAGAGATTATTAGAGATTATTCAAGTGTTGGTTTCTCATCCTGATTTGTTTCTCGAAGCAAATTTGGCATTTCATGTCATTTTTGGACCTTTACTTTTCTAGGAAGTGGTTTTAAAGATTTTGATAAGATTTGGGATTTTCCTATTAAAGCTCATATTTGCAATTCAAATTTTAATTTACTTTTAGATATTGACGAGATTAAGAATTTGATGGAATGGACTAGAATTATTCATTTGTAAAGCTCAAATGGATTTGCGTCTTTTGCAATTAGACTGAACTCTATCCTTTTTTAAGATTTTAGGGATTTTTATTCTGAATTTTCACTCATCCTTCTCCATCACCATTTCTTCATGGCAAGAGGTACTCTGCGCATCACTATGTCTGCTCTCTTATTTTCAATTATTTTATTTTTAGTTTGTGAATTTTGGATTCAGTAGTGATTAATTAGAACTATATGCTTTAATATTATTGTTTGAAGCTCACTAGATTTGTGGTTTTCTCGGCGATTTGTTTCGCCGCAGTGAAGGCTATTGCCAATAGTCTGCTGGTTGAGTCTAAGGACAAATGGAGGAGAGGAAGAACGTTATCATCCAGGTGTTGGCAGTGTTCCATTCAAGTGGACACCGCCCATTTGAAGTTTTTTTTCCTTGAATTTTTTTTTATTTGGTCAAAATTGGTGGAGTAAGGTGAACCACCACACCACTTTGTTTATCTTTTTTTTCATTTTGTTTTCTATATATACACATGCTTATGTAGTAGTAAGAAGTATTCAAAAACCAAAAGAAAAAGAAAGTATGGAAGAATGTGAGAGAGTAGGGGATACTCTCAGTGCAATTATAATTAATTGCAGATATTTTACTCTAGAGGTTCTAAAGGGTGTTTGCTTCAATAGGATTGGCATAAACACTAAGTTTAAGAGTAAGTTTACTCTCAGAATTGCTTCAGTGGAGTTGACATAAATACTGGATTTAAGAGTGAGTTTACTCTTGGTTTGATAGCAATTGTTTAGGGTTTATGTGAGGAGTATATAAATATAGTGAGAATTTTCGAGTGGGCATAACTTAAGAGAAAAATTAAAATATTTGTATGTTAACTTTCTCTCTTTTCCATGTGAAGCTCAACTAACTTTCTTTCTTTCCCATGTAAAGATCATTTCTCTCTCCTACCTAAAGTTTTCGAACTTACCCTTTTAATTAAAGGCCCAAACGTAATCGTATGTAGCATAAACCATCCTAATTATCATTTAATTTATTTTTTTTGAAAACTAATCACCATTTATTTAAACTTGAAATTAGTGTACATTCATCTTTATCTAGATACATATTATAATTAAGTTTGCCTTATCATTTTATAGTTATTATTTTATTATTTTTTGTATCATTTATATTATTATTTATAACCATTTATATTGTTATTTATATTATAATTTATTATTAGTTATAATAAATAGTAATTATTAATATATTAATAATTATTATAATTATTATATTATAAATAATAAATATAGATAATAGATAATTACAAAAAATGGAACTTTTTTTTCTCAAACTACTTATCACCTCCATTCTCACATTTTCCACAATTTTGTGCCTTTTACTAGAAATCCCTGCAAAGGCAAGGCAAATAGTAAGGAAATTCACCTTTGGTTTCCTCATTTTCTCAGGAAAAGAATAAAAAATTCCTTATTCAATTGAGCTTTTTTTTTAAAATACATATATATATATATATATATATATATATATATATATATATATATATTTCACCCTTCTAGTAAGTTTAATCAATCCCTCTTATTCAAGATGGCTTGATATCCAACTACTACTGAACTTGAGAGCTCCAAACTCCAATTAATGGAGAAGCTAATAGAAATTATAGTTGAAAGGAGAGAACCCCTAATGGTATCATTTGATAGAAACCCAAGGCCTACCCTAAAAACAACCAACTTCCTAAATCCTACTCATGCACCCACTAAATCTTTCAAAAAAAAAATTCCCTCGCAAAAAAAATCCTTCACTCTCTGTCTCTCCTTTTTGCCTAAGAATGTTTCAGTAAATGTGATTTTCACTGGGTGAAGACCCGACAACAAATTGAAAATCACAGATTTAGCATATGGAAGATAAGTATTCGCCATAAACAAAGAGAATAGGAAGAAGAAGAAGAAGAAGAAGAAGGAAAGAGAGAGAGAGAGAGAGAGCATCCACCCACCTAACAAAATAGAGTGAATTAATGAGAGAAAGAAACAAGAAGATGAGTCACCAATATTGAAGACCCTAGGGCAAGAGAGATAAATAACCTTCACATAGGGAAAGAAAGTTAGTGAGGGCTGACATGATAGATTGACATGAATGCCTTTTATGTTTTCAATGCTCCATATCAGCATTCCGTTCAATTTTGAACAGTTATTCTGACAAATGTATTTTATTGTAACATAAATTGAATTTTTGATATTTTTGCATAACAAATTGAAGTTTTATATAATAGGGTTATATTTTAGGTACGACAAGTAAAATTAAGCTGGCTTTTTTAGTATTTTTTTCTTTTGCAATTTAATCTAATTTAATATTCGAATGGAGATAAAAAGTAATTTAAATTATTATTCAACTATGTATATCTATTAGTATAATTCTTAGAGATTTTTAGCTATCACCTTCCATTATGGGCAGTCTCAATAACAACTAAGAGGTTAGCTCAAAACCGTATACCGATAAAATCCTATTACAATGGTGCATCTACTTTGTAAATAGGAAGCTACAAAAAAAAACTCTTTAGTTAAAATTGTTATGTGGTTTTTGTTTGTTAATTTTTTTTCAGGATATTGATGAGACTGAGTAATGTATGCAAGTCTCAGTAGATTTGAGTAGTGGTCATAAGCAAGACTCTAAGTCTATGACGTTGGTTGTTGGTTAGGTTCAATAACACAAAGCTGACATAGAGTGGCATTTCATTGGAATTGACAGAGCAATGAAGTGAACCTTTATTGTATATGTTTAATTTTTATGTTGATTTTAAGAAAATTAGGTTATTGCTATTTTATTGATTTTGATAATTGAGGATAATGAACTTATGATCATTATTTATTCTTTAATTACAGCTGGGGTTCCAAATTTTGTGATAGAGGATATTGCAAATAATGACAAGGTATGAAATTTTCAAATATAAGTTGCAACCACTTGAACGACCGTTGCCGCGACGAGATTAACCAAGTTGACGAGGCAAAGAGAAAGCAAATACCCACTGTGTATTTTTTTAAGGGAAAGTATAGGTGTCAAAAGGGGAACCAATTTCCCTTCTTTTAAAGCAATAGTCATGTTTGGGTAGCATGGATTTAATTCATTGATGAAAGGTTGGCTTCCTCAGAGATTATTTACATATTCCTTTGCAAAGTAGTAAATTTAGATGCTAGATTTGATGATGAAAGTCGCTACTAATGTCACAAATGAGCCTGTAAGCAAGGTTTGGCAAGTCCATTATTTGTTTTGCTTCCACACTTACAGAGAATAGTGGTGTTCCCCAATCTGCAACATGAATGACTCTTCTTAAGTAGGCTATTCATGTTATTAGCTATGGGTATGAGGATAAAATAGATTGGGGAAGCGAGGTATGTTGATTTCTATTATTTATATGATTTAACTTTGTCATGGATACTCTCTTTTCCACTTTTAATTCCCACTCCCACTACATATTGATGGAATTAATGCCATTTTTTTAATCAGGATGCATCAAGCATCTAAGGAAAAATATAAGAGAAATTGAGATTGTTGATTTTACTACCGATTGATTGCTTGATCACTTAAGACTTCTTTAACTTTATATTTAAGGGTTTGGTAGATAAATTTGCCCTTGAGCAAAGCAAACCTTTGAACTGAAGCAAGTACCAGCCCCCAGGTGTTTTTCAGAGTGTATCAAATTAGTATATAACCTTAATTATGCTTTTAAAGGATCGTACATCTTTAAAATCAAGCTTTAGTTTTTTGCTTTGCTCTGTGGTTCTTTATAACTATATTAATGATTATCTCCTGATTCGTAGATTAGATAGATTTATGGTTCTTTTATAAGAGTTATTTGTTGGGGCCTACAAAAGAATTAAGAGAATAATTACGAAAGCAAAAATAATAAGATATGACACACAGAAATTGTATACCTACAAAGAGATTAATACAAATGGGATAAAAATAGTGGCACTCAGTGTTTTCCAAAACACCCAAGAATAATTTTTCTTACTATTTTTGTCACTCTCCATTTTAGGAAAACCTTTTCTAAAGCTAAACTCTCTCTCTCTTTGTTTTTCCTCTAGTGTGACCTCACACACTCTAGTGTATCCTCACATGTTGTGGTGTATCCTCACACAATTTTTTGAGTTGATCTCTACTCCTTATATAAAGGATTTTAACGCGTATGAAATGCATTCACCAATAACCTGCTGCGACGCTTCTTTCTTTGAACTTTTTTCTATTTAAATAACCTACAATATTGACTACTTCTTTTTCTTATTTTCATTTTATGTGGGTCCCATTTGAAGTGGCCACACTACAACGAATCTCCCACTGCACACTGATGTGGGAATGTTTGCCATATTTTCCTTCATGCAGCAAAAGAACAATGTAGTCATCATTAGAGAATTTCTTCATGAAAACATAGTGATCTGAAGTAGTCTTTTTGTAGCCTTGCTCCCCTATAACAGACTCAAACTTCTTATACCACTGTCTTGATGCTTTTTGTAATAGTCTAGTTTTTCGATGTCGTAAATAGTTATTTATCGGTCTGTGAATAGTACCATCGGTCCGGGACATAGTATTATTTCGGTCCGAAAAAATTACTATGAGTGTCTAATGTGTTATTAAATATTTTTGGAGCATGTTTGCATAATTTAGATGGGTAGAGAATATTTCATGAATACTTTTGGAGAATTGCGGCAATTAAAGAATATTATTTTTATTGTGGTATATTAAGGAATAAATGGTAAATTATTTTTGAGAAGTTAATTTAATTAATTTGTGGAGTTAAATAATATTTAGAAATGAATCATTTGAGGAATATTTAGAGCCATTGGATGAGATTACCTAAGACTTGATCTTGGCCATTGATTTAGCATAAAATGAGAAGCAAAGTTTGACTTTGCTACTTAAGTCGCCAATATTTTCTCTTTCCTCCCATCTTCTTCTTCCTCCACGCCATCTTCGTCTTCCTTCTTCCTCCATTTTCTTTCATTTTCCTACCTCCAAATACCACTAAACCACCTAATTAAATCATAGGATTTTGATTAAACCTTGAGAATTAAGTAGTAGAAGGTTGAATTTGGAGTTCTTAAGCTTTGGTTTTGGATTTGCCATTAAAGGAGGTAAGATGTAATTTTTGGGTTTTGTAATTTATTAAGTATAATTCTAGGATTAGCCATGGAATTCATGCATTAAGCCATGCTCCTTTCTTTTCTAGCATTAATTTTTAATTTTAATGAGCTTTTTTCCTACTTTGAAGAGATTGGTGAACCCTCCACCAAAGGCAAAGAGAAGGCTAAGGATTAGTGTTCTCTAAGCTTATTCAAGCTCATTCAAGAGGTTAGTGCTCTACTATCTCCTTTCCCCATTCAATTTCTCAAGTTTTTCATTTCTAGGTTTTTGATGAATTTTTGTGAATGTGTGTGAAATGT
>CANUEX010025679.1:0-12114 GCA_948099535.1 Jatropha multifida | reverse complement strand
ACATATTTTCCACCAAAATTTCATAAACTTACAACTTAGGAAAATTATCAAATTTGCATACTTATGCAAAGCAAATTTCCTATTTACAAAACACATATTCAAGATCCTTAATTTGCATTAATTATTTTCTGTAGTTCTTTTAATAAGATGTAATCATAAATTAGTCAAATTTTGAGGGTTTTTGTGGATAAATGTACTAAATCAAGAATTTTCAGCACTTTAATAACCTTGACCTTTGCTGGGTTTCTAGGGTATAATTGGAGTTGTAGGTCTCCGAATTTAGTGAAATTTAATTCTTTAGAAAGCTAAGAAAAAATTATACAATTTTTATGAAGGGATGAAACCTAATATTATAATTTTTGGGGTCAAATATAGGCAACCATTTCGGACATACTAGTGGGCTGCCATGACATAATCAAGTTTGGTAAATAAATGATAAATTGAGCTAAAAGTATCCAAATTAGACATAAGGAGATTTTTTGGAAAGATAAAAAGCATAGCTACAACTTCCAAGAAGGATATAAGACATTATCTTGCCATTTTAGTGGCCAAAATGGACAATCAATTCGAATATACAAGTGAGACACCATAACAGAACCGGTTTTGGTATTTAAATCATAAGTTGAGCTACAAGTATTGGAATTGAACATAAGAGGATGTTATAGAAAGCTAAGAAATAGAGATACAACTTTCATGAAGAAGTCAGAAATAGATGGAAATTATAAAAGGGTTGAAAAATGACTTCTAGTCCCACCTAAAAGCACATCTAACATCAATATTCATCAATTCTAAACAATACCCTAACTTTTCATTTAAAAACATGAATTCTCAAAATCACATTTAAACCTAAAAATTGAAAACTTAAGATATTAAAGGAGAAGGAAATTATTATTATACTAACCTTAAAGGCAAGCTTAAATAAGCTTAGAAAGCTTTAGTCTTAAACTTTCTCTTTGCCTTTGGTAGAGGGTTCTCCCACTTCTTCAAAGTAGGAAAAATACCCAACAGAAACAAAAATTAACAAAAGAAATAGATGGAGCATGATTTAATGCATCAATTACATGTCCTAACCATGAATTCTACTTATTAATTCATAAACTCAAAAATCACAACTTACTTGTTCTTGGTGAAAACTCCAATTCCTTAGCTTAGGACTCCAAATTCTTACTCTTTTCACTTAATTCCTCAGGTTTAATTACTAAAGTTTGGTTTAACTCATGAAATTTAAGGTAGTTCAAAGGTAAGAAAAATTGAAAGAAATGAAGAAGGAGATGAAGGAGAAGTTGGCGTTGGAGAACAAGAAGAAGAAGGAAGAGAATGTGTTGCTTAATGAGTGGTAACTTTTAAGTGGAAGAGTCAAATTTGACTTCTTCATTTTATGCCAAATGAATGGCTATGATCAAGTCTCTAGTATTCTCATCCGACAGCTCTAAATATTCATCAAATAATTCTCCTCTAATTATTATTAAACTCCACCAATTAATTAAATTAACTCCATAAAAGTAATTCCTCAATTATTCCTTAACATACTACACTAGAAAACACTATCCATTAAATACCTTAATTCTCCAAAAATATTCATGAAATGTTTTCTACCCACCTAAATCATGCAAACATGCTTCAAAAATATTAAATAAAATATTAAACATACATAGTAATTTTTTTGGACCAATATAATACCAAGTCCCGGACCGATGGTACTGTTCACAGATCAGTAAATCACTATTACCGATATTTTTGAAAATGATACAAAAAAATGGACAGTTACAGTGTTAGGGTCCTTGTGCTTGTCCTTAGCAATATTTTGGAGCAAAACTTGATCTCCTAGATCGAGGAGGCAAACTAAGGACTCTAAAGCCGCACGGATGTGCAAGCCAACCTCTTGACCCCAACCTAACGTAGGGTATAATCACTCAAACTCAGACTTTGTCAATTAAGCTCAGCCCGTTAGACAAATTATCAACTGTTAAGCCCAGTCCATCCGGCACAATGCATGCTTTAAGCTCGGTCCTTCCGACAAAACCTCAAAGCCAGTTTTTAAAACTAAGCTCGGAATCAGTTGGTAAACCAGTAAGCCCACTCTAGAAGTGACACCTTCAAACCCTTGCCATTATGATCGATGGTAGAACTTCGTGTGCACTAATCCTCATGCAAATGAGGTATGAAGTCATACCTATAGATTTCAGCCTAGGTAGCAGGTCTCTGACTGAACTGATCGGTCAAGACTTAGGGGAATATGTTGTACGACCTTGAACCCCCGATAACGAAGCTAGAGTCGGGCTCCCCTCTGAAATACACACCTTTATTACTTTTGCTTGCTTTTAAAGCACTATATTCTAGATATTGACATGCATTATGAGCATCCCCATGCATCGATAAACTAACATTCATGCAAAACAATAATTTTGATTTTTAGTTGAAACCCAAATTGTTGATCCATAGGCAAAAAAATCGAAAACCTAGTCGCCGAACCCAATGATTTGAGGCTAGTGCATTTTCTCCATTATCGCACACTTAAAGGAGTTAATCACGGAGTTTTTATCTTATATTTTCCCTGAAAATAAAAATAAAGTAAGGTGACAACTTTAACACACCACAGACAGTCAAAGCGCTCTAAAAAGCCAACTCAACACCACTTAAGCGCTAAATAGAGCCATAAAATAGATAAAATTGGTAATCAAATCAATTAATCAGTCAAATTAAGCTGCATATAGGGCTAAACTAAAATAAATTGGGAAGGAACCATAGCGAGATTCTGACCAGTCTCGGCATTTCTAATTTCTCCCGTGATGAACCAACCAATGGGACCGTCCAGTCAGACACCACCCCACAGGTCTTCCCACAGTTCCTGGAAGGGGGCTCGCACGATGGCGACTCTGCTGGGGACCTTAAACATTTTTCAAACTACAAAATGTAGTAAGAGGACTATTGAGTAGGCTTCGGATCTCCAGTTTGGGTTTAATTGAAAATCACCTTGCATACATACATCTTTCATTTAGGATCTTTTCCCGTCATCAGAATTAAGCAAACCAAGTTGCTATTATCACTTTGGGGCAGTCTTCCTTAGAGTTGTCCTGGGTCTTGAAAGTTGCTTACCCATCTAGTGCACCTTTGTTCTTTACAGTAGGGTAAATGATTTGGCGTACCAATCATTCCATTTGATACAATATGGTCAAATTACGAGGTATATACCAACTCTAGAGGATTGGACCCTCAAACCAATCCACCAAAAGCATGTAATGACCCTAGATACGATCTCTAGGATTATGTGCACCCTCATCATGAAACCATTTTAGCATAACATCCATGTATTCACACATTACTATCATGGACTAGGAGTCTAAACCCAATCTAGTCGTAAACCTAAACACCAATCCAGTGGTAAACCAAACACAAGTCCAGTGGTATCCCAAACACCATCCAATGGTAAACCTAAACCAAATCCAGTGGTAAACCAAACACCAGTCTAGTGGTGACCTAACACCAATCCTTACCCGATGACATACACCTGACCTCTTACCTAAATGCCTCAAAATAGACCTAAGCACCCTAAATTAGTAGAAACCCTTAGATCAGACCTAAGCACCTTCATTTCCCAAACTGGGGGCAATTCCTAAGTCATGCCATCAACCCTTGGCTCGTGCATTACTTCCTCATATCCAAAAGCCTCAAAATAGACCTAAGCACCCTAAATTACCAAAAAGCCTTAAATTAGACCTAAGCATCTCAGATTACAAAAGCCTCAAACCTGACCTGAGAACCTCAGATTACAAAAGCCTTAAACTTAACCTGAGCACCATAATTTACCAAAACCTCAAATTAGACTTGTGCACCTCAAAATTACCTGAAAACCTCAGAATAGACTTGAGCACCCTAAAAAATTAGAAAGCCTTAGATCATACGTAAGCACCTTCATTCCCAATTGGGGGTAATGCCTGAGTCATGCCCTCAAATCTTGGCTCATGCATTGCTTCCTCCGATCCAAAAGCCTCGAAACAAACCTGAGCACCCTAAATTACCAAAAAGCCTTAGATTAGACTTAAGCACCTTCATTTCCCAAATTGGGGGTGATGCCCGAGCCATTCCCTCAAATCTTAGCTCGTGCATTGCTTCTTCCTATCCAAAAGCCTCAAACCAGACCTCAGCACCTTAGACCACCAAAAGCCTTAAATCAAACTTGAGCACCCCAAACTACCAGAAAACCTTAGATCAAATCTAAGCACTCTTAATGCCCTAATCATGCCATCGAATCTTGGCTCGTGCATTGCTTCCTCCTATTCAAAAGCCTCAAAATTGACAAGAGCACCTCAGATTATCCAAAAACATCAAAGCTGACCTGAGTACACTTCGAGCCTTGATTCGATCATGAACATTACCAAAATCCCAAGAGCCCAAAATCTAACTTGTGTGCACTTGAAATCTCGAAGACCCACCTAAAATCCGCCTGAATCCTCAAATCTAACTAAGCGATGTCGAATCACTAAAGGCCTTAAAACTGACCTAAGCTCACAAACCGAGGGCAATGCCCGATCAACCCCTTTAATCTTAATTTGCACATTGCTTTCCATCATCAAAAAGCTTCAACCTGACCCAAGCTCCTCAACTGGGGGCATTTGCCCTAAACCCAAGCCTTAAACCTAACCCGAGCATACCAATCATGAAAAACCTCAAGTCTGACTTAAGTACACAAAAGACCTCAAGCTGGACCTGAGTACCATAAAATGCCCTGTAAACACTGACTTGAGAAACATCAAATTTTCTAGCCCAAGTGCATTCTTTTACCCTGACCAAAGCAAACATCGACCGTCTTTTTTCTATTCTGATGGAAGCAGACCCTATCACCCTTATCCAACCTACCTAATAAATTGTCGAATCCCTTCATGTTTGACCCAGACCAAACACTAGCCCAAACATCACTTCTCATCCTCAAGTCAAGAGGTAGAAAGGACCTTGATTCTCTAAGAACCAATATAGCCAAGCACTTTCCTTTAACCCAAGTGCCTCAAATTTGACCTGAGCACCACCAAATTGTTTCCTCCAACTTGCATGCTTTAATCTGACCAAACCAAACTCAAAACTTCTTATGTCTCCCCTCTTGACCTAAATAGAAACAGACCCATCAAACAAGGCATTTCTTAAGAACTGGTCCTTAGAAGAGGCTGTAGAGTAGTCCCCAGTATCCCTTGAGTCTAAGTTTGAGTCTGATTCATAAATAGAAAGTGAGTCAAAGTCCAATTGCTTCGATTCTGTCTTTTCTATGTTTTTATCAAATCATAGCAGTCTTTTTATCAAACTTAGTGTAAATGTCGAGGGTTCTTTTATAATGAAAAAGTGTCACTTTCTTTATTACCACTTTCTCTAGCCTAAGTGAGATTGTTGGAAAAAAAACCAAACAACAATAATAAAAATAAATAAATAAATAAATGCTAGCACCGAATCTGAATCTAACATCATAGTAAGCACGGGGCCGACAGAGCTCATTGGATAGTCTCTAGACAGCTTCATAGTAGGGTAAAACTAGAAATTGCTCCCACTTGTGGACTAATCAAGTCAATCGAGAAGAAAACTCTAAAAATAGAAGTCGAGGAACTCTTTGAGAATTAAGGATGGAGGACTTCCATCAGAACGCCAACCATGGCAATGCCTCCTCCATTGGCGCATGAGACAAAAATAACTCCCTATGTCGAAAGGAAGAAAGTTGGTTGTCCAAAATAGAATAGGCTCAAAAGCACTACGACCAGTTAAAAAGAAGACTTGAAAGCCCTCAATTAGAATCAAGGTTATCAAATAAAGAATCACTTGGCACTTTGACAAAAGGGCCCAAGACCATAAGTAGGGTATCCTGTACTGAAGGAGATTAGAATTCATGTACACGGTCCCTGAAACAAAATCAGACCAAATTGGGCAACCCCTCCATATCTTGAAGAAGATTCTCTTTGAAGGCATTGTCATCCTATTAGATATAGATGACAACGAATTACAAACCCTCATGATTTGGATAAGCCAAAGAGGTACTTTGTGTGAATGCATTTAGGCATTTGCACTAGAAATATTGCTCCTCATGTCACCGTTAAGCCAAACTACATTGACCTAACTCTCAAAAATATGTTCACTAAAATATGAGATATGTACGTAGCCCAACTTATGGGTACGATCACAATAATAATATATTTTGCTCTTCCTTTTATTAAAATTATAGATTTTCTATGCCAATTAATTGAAAAGGCAAGAAAAAATCAAAACAAAATAAGCTAAGTTGAAAACCAACAAGGGCAGGCAGCTTAGGTGAAATCAAAAGCCCGCTAAGTTGAAAACCCAAAAGGGTGGCTTAGGCAAAAGTTAGGATAGCTTGCTAAGTCGAAAACCCGAAAGGTCGGCTTCGGAAAAAATTAAGGCATAAAGCAGCCATCTCATAAAGGCCAAATTGAGTGTCCTTTCATAATATGTGTCAAAATGATTCCTCTCTTACATGTCTGTAAAGCAGTAACAGTCATGGAAAAGAAAATCATAAAAGCCTTATCACCTAGGCGTCCATCCCCTATCCTTACCCTGTATCAAGTATAATGTAGGTTATAATATGTTGAAAACCCTAAAAAAATATATATTGAACCATCCACTCCTAGTCAAGATCCAAAATCAGACATGGGTCAAAATACAAAAGTCAAAATCTAACTCGATAGGCCAAAATGCACTATAGGTCTAGGAGACCTGTTTGCATCACCTTTGATGCATTTCTATAGACTCTCCAAACACGATATAGTCGAGAACTATCTCTAACATCGCCCTGTGTCTACCCTCAATCACCCAGGTCAGTCTTGCTCTACGGCCTCTCTCATGGTTTCTATACTCTAAAATCCAGCCTTCTCTAAAAAGCATGATCAGACCTTGCACCAAAACCTAGAAATTAGGCATTCACTTTTAAACTCATCCTAAGATCAAACAGACTTAGTTGTACTTATCTTCAATTCCTTGGCCTTCCTGAAAGTATGCCAATCCAACCAGACACCTATAGCCAGTTCAGATATGGCTACGTAAAGCAAAATCAGACCTTGCAACCAACAACAAGCATTCACATGCAAACCCATCCAAATATAAAAAAAAAACTCAACTATACCTATCTTCAATTCTTTGGCCTTCCTGAAAGCATGCCAATACAACCAAAAACCCAAAGCCAAATTTAGAAATGGCTACCTAAAGAAAAACTAAATCCTGCAATTCATAGATCAAATAGACTCAACTGTACCCATCTTCAATACCAATCTTTTGTGAAAGCACCTCGATCCATTCAGAAACTCAAGCCAGTTTAGAAAATGGCTACCCAATGCAAAACTAGACCTTGCGCCAAGATCCAGAAGATAGGCACCCAATTGCCAGACACACCTAACTCTACCCATCAAACAGACTCAGCTGTACCTACCAGACAAACCCAGCTCTACCCACTAGATAGACCCAGCTGTACCACTAAACAGACTCAATTGTAGCCACTGGATAGACCCAGCTCTACCCACTAGATAGTCCCATCTATACCCATTAGACAGAACTAATTGTGTCCATTTTTAAGATTAGACAGATCTAGTTGTATCTACCTTCAAACCCTAGCCCTTTTTCGAAAGCATGTCAGCCAGATTAGAGACTGAAATCAGTTTTGAATCAATTACCTGAAGCAAAATCAGACCTTACAATTTCATCCAAAAAGTAGTCACCCACGTGCCATTCATCCTACCCATCAGACAGACCCAAGTATACCCCTTTTTAAGATCAGACAAGCTTAGTTGTGCCCACCTTTGTGTCCAGCCTTACTTGAGCTAGAATCGAACATTACACTAGAATCTAGAAGACAAGCGCTCATGTGCAAACTATCCTCCCCATCATATAGATCTAGCTGAACCTACCTTCAACACCTAGTCTTTTCCCAAAAACCTATAATCTACGTCAGAAATTGGAGCCATTTCAAAATTGGTCACCGTATTCACTACATACATACTATTTTATGTACTACCCATGATTTTCATATCAAAATGTGAGATAATAGGGCAACTAGTGCTAACAGACTCAGTAAATAGAGTGATCAGCACCAACTTAGTAGAAATAGGGCGACCAGTGCCAAGACAATCCAGAATCAGTGTAACGGACTAATTTTTCGATACTATCAATAGTGATTTATCGGTCTGTGAATAGTACCACCGGTCCAGGACTTGGTATTATTTCAATCTGGAAAAATTACTACATGTGTCTATTGTCTTATTAAATATTTTTGGAGCATATTTGCATGATTTAGGTGGGTAGAGAATATTTCATGAATATTTTTGGAGAGTTGCGGCAACTTATGAATATTATTTTCTGGCGAATTTCAGCAACTTGTGAATATTAATTTTTAGTGTGGTATATTGAGGAAATAGATGAGGAAATATTTTTGTGGAATTAATTTAATTAATTAGTGGAGTTAAGTAATAGTTAGAAGTGAATTCTTTGAGGAATATTTAGAGTCATTCGATGAGATTAGCTAAAGACTCAATCTTAGCCATTGATTTAGCATAAAATGGAGAAGCAAAGTTTGACTTTGCTACTTAATGGGTTATAACCATTTTATCTACACCTTCTCTCTCCCCTCTTCTCCATCACCCACGCCATTTCTACCTTCTTCTTCCTCCTCCATTTCTTTCATTTTTACTCCACAAATCAACACAAAACAACCTAATTAAATCAAAGAAAAACAATTAATCTCTAAGAACTAAGTAATTAAAGTTGAAATTGGGGATTAAAAGCTTGGAGAATTCAAGTTGCCATTGAAAGAGGTAAGTTGTGAAATTTGAATTTTATGATTTAATGGGTAGAATTCTAGGAGTAGCCATGGAATTCATTCATTAAGCCATGTTTTTTTCTTTTCTAGTGTCAATTTTGATTTTAATGTGAATATTTTCCCATTTTGAAGAGATTCGAGAACCTTCAAACAAAGGGAAAGGGAAGGCTTAGAGTGACGTCTTCTAAGCTTTTTAAAGCTTAATTTGAAGGTTAGTGCACTAATACCTTCTCTCCCTTTTCAATTTCTCAAACTTTCCATTTATAGGTTTTTGATGAATTTTGATGTTAATGGTGTACTTGGGTGGGACTGTAAGTCATTTTTGACCCTTTATGATTTGCATCCGTTTGTAACTTCTTCATGAAAGTTGTAGCTCTATTTCTTAGCTTTCCAAAACATCCTCTTATGTTCAATTCCAATACTTGTAGCTCAACTTATGATTTAAATACCAAAACTGGTTCTGTTATAATGTCTCACTTGTATATTCGAATTGATTGTCCATTTTGGCCACTAAAATGACAAGGTAATGTCTTATGTTATTCATAACAGTTGTAGTTCTACTTCTTAGCTTTCTAAATCATCCTCTTGTGTTCAATTTGGATACCTATAGCTCAACTTATGATTTTTATACCACAACTGGTTGTGCTGAGTCGTGTTGGATTGTTGGTCTATGTTCTTGGGTTTTTTTCACCCTCTTAGAAAATGATTTCGACTATGGTCCCTTCGTGACATGTAGCATTTTTTCTTATCTTTCTAAGGAATTAAGTTTCACTCAATTTGAAGTCTTAGAACTTTAGTTATACCCTGAGAACACAACAAATGTCAGGTTTATGAAAATACTAAAAATTTCTTGATTTAGGTACCTTTATACTATATTAAGTATATCTATTTTGAATATGTCCATTTGAATTTATTTTATTAAGTATAATAAAAGAGAATGTGGTAATTTTCTTAAGTTGTAAGTAGAAATATTTTGAAATAAAAGGTGTTAATTATGAAATGATTTTGAATAAGAAATGGTGGGTGAGAAATGAAATTTATTTGTGAAAGAATGGAATTATTTTGGCTCTACTATACTTGATTGATATGTGGTATGATGAGATGTATTGTGATATGTGAGCATGCTTGGATTATCAGCTCATTATATTTGGTGGAGCTATGATCATATGCTAGGATTATCAACCTTTATAAATAAGCGGATGCACTTATTATTGTGGTAGTGCTTGCACATTTGCACAAGTCACGCGTGGTGCTTTCATAGGCCACGAGTGTGATATTGGTGGGTAGTGCTTTTATAGGTCACGATCGAATCTGCTTACATTCTTTCGGTGTTAGTACGAGCCTTAATAAAATAAAAATGGAATTTTATCTCATTATAAGAAATCGGAAACATAATGATATTTATGATATTTTCTAAATTATACCGAGTTTAGTAAAAATTTACGAGATATAGATTTTTTTATCTTTTTCCAAAATATTTGGATTTAATTAGCACATTTTCGGTGCTTAATATATTTTATGATTTAAGTATTTTGTTTTCAAAAGAGTTGTGAATTATTGCTTGGCTATTTTAAATTATAAATATTTAATACGACTGAGTCTTTCACTCAGCACGTTGATTTTTATTACACGCAGGTTGTGAATAGTGGAGGCTTCTTGAAGTCCAGAGGTGAAGCATCAGAGAGTAGTCTTTATTTTTTAGTAGGATATGTATAGAGATGTGGACTATGACATGTATAAACTTATTATAACTAATGTTGGAGTTGTAAATATTGAGATTATATTTAATGAAATCGACAGTCGATTAAATATTAATTCTCAATTTTATGTGTGGTGAATGATTAATGATATATATATTCCTAAAATGAATGAATTATAATATTGATGAGAGAACTTAAGTAAAATGGATGCATATTTAGAAGTGCTTGTGTCATTTTGTATTGAATTGAAGTTTTGAAGTATGGAAGAATTATATTGGAAGTGTGCATATTTTTTTTGTGCGGCAAGTTTTTTTTAAGGGAAGTTCTTGCGAAATTTTATTTTATTCTTAAATTTTATTTTCCATAAGATTTCTCCTAAAAACTATATTTTATATTTTAACTACTTGTCTCGCTAAGGAAATATAATTACTTCTAATATGTGATTTGGAAATAATTAGCAAAATAGATCGGTGTTTCGGCATCGAATGTGGCATCCGTCATCTGGTTCTCCTGGATTAGTCGGTGTGTGTTACACTTAGTCTATATACACTAGACTTTTAAGTATAAATATATTAATATATACGATGATATTAAAAAAATAAAAAGATATTTAATTAAAGTCTAATTATAATTATATTTATAAGTTCATTGGTGATATTTTATATGAGTCATATTCTAATTTATTAAAAATCTATCTAGATCTTATATTCCATATAAATCATATTTTAAATTAAATTTAATTATAATTATCATTAGAAGTTTAGCAGTGATGTTGATAAATAGCTTTAAAAATTTTTAATTATAACATTATTAATATTCTATTCAATTAATAACTTATTTATTTTTAATAAATTTCATAATTGCCAAACTATAAAAAATTCAATTAAATTATTAAGACATGAATACTATATACTATAATTTAGTTTAATATATTTTATAAAAAAACTAAATTCAATTTATTAAGATATTATAATTTAATTTACATGATTTTATTAAAATTTTACTTATGAATAAGATTATATTACTTTCAATTATATTTTATTCATTAATAAATATTTAAAGTATAAATTATTATAGTTATTGATGTATATATTTGTCACGACCCAAAACCGTGGGCCGGACCGGCACTAGGACCTAGGTAAGCTTAAGGCACCCGAGGCCCGTAGTAAGCCTAAACTATCATAACTCATCCCTATTATCATTTGACTATCGGAATAGTAATCCCATATTATGACATTTTCATAAAACAATCAGAGTTAATAATTTTTGACCCAGCATTAGTATTAAGTACTATTTGCAGCTTGGGCCCATAACCATATAATAAAAATATTTTCTCATACAAATATTTATTTGTCATAATATGTTCAAACTATTCCTATTATACAGTCTCCCAAATAGTCATTTACACTTCATAATTTATTTATAATCACATGATAATTCTATTACAACCCAATATTTATTTAAGTATCCTAACTGCGGAGTAAAATAAAATATGCGGAGTAATCTAAATATTACTAGAGAGTTTATACTAACATGATTACTTCTCTGCGAAGAAGGAAGCAGAGTCTTATGGACCAACAGTACTTCTATTCCCTGAAAAATATTTATGGAAGG
>CANUEX010025645.1:0-67790 GCA_948099535.1 Jatropha multifida | reverse complement strand
TTGTAAATTTATAAGAATTGTGATTAATTAAGTAATAACTTCATATTATAATTGTGGTGTACTATTGTTAATAAATATTCCGCAGAATGAAAGATAAGATTATATGTTGGAACCTATGTGAATGAATGAGTATTTAGAAGTGCTGTGAGACTGATTGTGTTGATTTGGAGTTTTGGGGATTTGGAGGAATAAATATTGGAAGTGTATTTGTTTTCTTTGTATGGTAAGTTAATTTTTAAGGGAAACTCTTGCGAATTTTTCGTAGGAATTTCTTTAAACTTTATTTTAAAAAAAATATTACTTGCCTCCTTATGAAAACTTAGCCACTTCTAATGTATGACCTAGATTTAATAAGTAGGATAAAATGGTGCTCTGACACCGAATGTGGTATTCGTCGTCGGGTCCTTCGAGATTGGGCGGCAAGTGTTACAAATTTAGCGCCATGTACCGAATTTCTAATGGTAGATTATATTTACTTTAAAAACTTGCTTCAAAGTAATGGTAGTCATATTTAACTTCTTTTTCTCTAATGGTATTTTGTTTCTAATCATAATGTGATTATTCATTTTCTATTTTATGTTTCTAACATTTGTAATTCAAAGTCATATTGTGTTATTTGCATTTTCAGGAAATTTCATTACATGCAACAACTAAATCATAAAAAGGAAGGGGTTTTTTTCATTATAGCTTCAGTACGAAAAGTCATTTGCATTAAAGGTCACTTCCAACAATAGCTACAAATGCTCATTGACTTCCATTACAAAATAAAACCCTCAACTATCCTAACAACTACACAAAAGTCAATAATGAGCCTCAAAATTGACTCACAATAAACCAAATAAACCCATTCTAAGACAACTTTCCAAGCACAAATAACAACAAGATGAGATTAAAAAGGTACACAAACATGCAAGCAACATTAACAATTTTCAGGTTTCCAACACAACATTTTAATTGCTCAATATTGCCCAAAATTCTTCTATTTTCTTCATTTTGGTAAACAACTACGTCTTTCAAATCAAGTAAGTCCCTCAATATGTTGGGCCTTTGTACAACTTTAACTTCACCACACTCCTTTGTGTCTCGTGCCTCCCTTGAGTCCCTTGTGTTGTCAAATGCATCCACCGGCTTACACCATCCCAGAAAGAAACCACATTCATTGTTTTGACAGTAGTAGAACAAATGATTCTTGTTCTTGCTTGTTTCAACGATTCTTACCCCAACTCTCCCGCCGCATTTACAATTAATGTTCAAATATCTCCCCTCTCAACTACATTTGGTACCACTCGATGAAGAATTGATCTTCCTTTTAATTATTGCAAATCCTAAATCACAAGTTTTCCCCAATTTTCGCTTCTTCACTTAGGCATTTCTATTATATAACAAATTGTAAATGAAGGACATTTTGGATAATACAAACATTTTTCTCTCATTTGACTATGATTTTCTCATTGACGTCACATCCAAAATGCCATAAGTTGGATGGAAGTACATTTTAATATAATGAAGTTAAACTATATGGATAAAATAATGTATTTAAAAAAAAGTGAGGACACAGTAGTTAATTTAGTCGTTCTATAGGGACAAGATTATAATTTTTCCTAAATTTAACCATAAATGTTATATAATTTTTTGTATAAATTGCAATTAGAATAATATAACATTTTAATGGTCATTTAAATAAACTAATTATACTAATATATTGTTAATTTTATCATAATTATAAAAACTAATTATTAGATGATATTTTCATATGGTTAATTATGTATATGTAATCTTATACTTAAATATTTGGTACTAGTAATTATATAAAAATTTATGTAAAAAAGAATTTAAATAACTCCTTACAATTATAATAATAATATGATTAAACTTAAATAATCATAAGTAATGTTATTATGTTACAATAATAAAATTCTATTCACAGTGTGAGTGAAATAAATATACAATCATATCAATAAAGAAAAATTATTACAACTAACAATATTGTAATTTGAATTTAATTTGAAGCAGTTAATTATGTAACTTCTTATATAATATCTAGAAAAATAATCTTATGTGTAAAAAATATATGAAATTAATACTTTAAATACATATATTAGAAATAATTTAGCTATTCTACATGAATTAGCTGCACGTATTATATCCATCACTTATATATCAACATAGATAATAACTAGTATTACCATTATGTCTATTATTTCTACTCATATAACTAACATTATTAGTATAATCATTCTATGTATAAGACTAACATTGTAATAGAAATATAATTATACACTTTTTAATTATAATTATTATTATAATTATATTTATGATAATATTATAACAAGTGTTATAATTATAATTATTTTAATTATAACAACATTACAATCAAAATTATAATTATATGTAGATAATTACATTAAAACTTAACTATTTTATACTTGCAATTTTATATTTAATCATAGCCATTAGATCAAAACCCTAATACTAAACCATATATAAGACCTTTTTCTTTGTCTTTTTTAACCTAACGCTCCTAATATTTTCTTCTTCTCTCTTACCTTTTTTTTGGGTCGATTACAGATTTAGTGTCTCAATTTTTAAAAATTTTCTACTTTTGTGTCTCAATAGAAAACATTGCAATCGAGTGTTTAAACTCCAAAAAAAATTTTCAATCGGATGTTTTCAGCTTTTGTGGCAAGCTAGAAATATAGATAGGACATGGATGTTGTGCCAAGGTGGATATTTTGCTGACGTGGCAATAACCTAATATCTTTCCAAATTTTTTCGCTGACATGAAAATAGACAACATCTTCTTAAATTTTTTCTTGTGTTTTGGTGTCAGCATCATCCCTCAAATTCTAGAGATCTAAATCGTCGTTTGACTAACAACATTACCTCTCTCCTCCTCTCGACTAACCTCATAAATCACCAACTCAATTCCATTTACTCTCCTTGCAAAGGTTTCTCCTTATCGTCTTCTAATTTAAGGCACTTCTACTCCATATTACTGCTTTACAGTATCATTTTGAGTGTGTGTCAAACTCTATAACCTCATTTCCAACATTTAGAGGAGGAAGCTACAGTGCAGGTTCATTTCATATGGGTGTCAACGGCGGTGGAGGTGGTGAGGAGTATGATGGTAGAGAGAGAAAGTCGAAATGGGTGCTAAAGTGACAAAGGATGTCCACAGCATGTCTTTGCTTATTATACTTGATCTCGGTGGAATGTCGGGCTACAAGTACAATGACAACGAGATTCTCTAAAAAGCCAAGGTTTCGAGTGGCCAAGAGGGCCCACTTGAGTTCAGTCTTTTCTTTTTTATATGCATTTTCCCCTTAGCTACTTATTTCTCTCTCTCAATCGTAGGTGGCAGTGTTAAGTCTAAAAAGGCCGGTGGATTCCTCGCCATAGACTAGTGTGATAGTGGGCCCTTATCTTCTGACAACGTGTGTTGCATTATGTTGGGCGCTTATCTTCTAACAAAGTGTGGTGCATTCTTTTTCATATCAGCAAAATATTCACCTTAGCACAACATCCTATCCTATCTGTATTTTCAGCTTGCCTCATAAGTCGAAAACACCCAATTAAAAATGTTTTTAGAGTTCAAACATTTATTGCAAATGTTTTCCATTAAGACACCAAAATAGAAAATTTTTAAAAGTTAGAGATATTAAACTTATAACTAACCTTTTTTTTTCTCTCTTCACAACAAATCCTCCTAGATCTCTTCTCATAAAAATGCCTCAAAACCCTAGAAAATGATAGAATTTGGCCTCAAGAGGGTGGGACTAGTGTACCCTATTAGGTTTACTAGCGTTGATTAGAATGTCATTTCCTTTGAAACAAGTACTCACAGCCTCCTAATTTAACTAAAATTTTCACTATGAATAACAATACTGAAAGACTTGACAACTTCAATACTCTTACAAACAGCAATAAATAGGGCTATAAATGAACCAAATTGTTCATGAATAATTGAGGTTTGGCTCGATAAAAGCTCAACTTGGTTCGAGTTTATTTTCAAAATAAACCAAGCTTGAACATAATTTTAGGCTCATTTAAATAAACAAACAAAGCTTGAGTATGGGGTAGTTTGGCTCGATAAGGCTCGCAAACTATCTCATTTATAAGGTTCGTGAACGGGCTCATTTTAGTAAATTCGTGAGTTAGTTCATTTAATAGACTCATGAAGAAACTCATTTACAAATTTATTCATAATTATTTTATCTTGTTATAAATATATCAATAAATTATTTTTATTAAAATTATTTCAAAAATTATTATAATAATAAATATATTGCTAAATTATGATATCACTTTTTATTATTGATTGAAAATATACAAGGAAATGAAATTATTGATAAATAATTATATAATATTTTAAAATGAAAAAAACCTTCTTATGTTGAAACTATGTTTTGAATTGGATCTAATTAAAGTTATATAAATAGTCACATTCACATATACCTTTTAGTATGAATTATATATAATTATAAGTAATATCATTATGTATAGAATTTCTTTTGTATTTATAATAAATTGGTATTATAATTATAACTAATACTATAATAGATAATAGTGTAATCACATGTAATGTTAGTATATATTATAACATATAACATATTTTTAATTATGATAACTAATATTACAATTTTAAGAAATATTTTTATAATTATCACTTATATTTTAATATTATTATAATTATGTGTTTCCAGTATTATTCTAATCACAGTTATTTTAATTATAAATATTATTCAAATAAATATATTAATTATAATTATATCTAGTATAACAATTATTATTATGTATAAGTAATGTTATAATTATACCTTATAGCAATAGTGTGATATATAATAATATTATAAATTTATAATTATACATAATAATATTAGTATTTTAAAAATACTCTTAATAGTTTTTCTAATTATTAGTAATATTTCTAGATAACAAAATAAGTATTAAATGTAATAATAAAAGATTTACTAACTATCTATTATCGAGCTCTTAATGAGAATTTGAGCTCGAACTCGAGCTAATGTAAATGAGCTTTGAATGAGCCAAACTTGGGCTTAATATTTTTTAAAGAATGCGAGTTTGGGCTTAAAAATGTGAGCTCAAACCGAGTTTGAGCTGAACTTGAGCTTTCATCAACATTTCACAAATCTAACCTAAACAACTTAAAGCTCAATTCAGCTCAAATCGTTTGCAACCCTACCAATACATAGATGATAACTTATAGTTAAAAACAATCTAAACAAATCTAGAAAATTTTGGTTAGCATGGCCAAATTAGTCCTCCAAAATTAATTACTAAGATTAAATCTCAACAACGGCGCCAACATTTTGATGGGTGTCGAATCCACCAAAATTAATTATTGAGATTTAATTATAGCAAGTGGTAAATCCATATCAAACCCTAGAGATTGGAATATTAAATTTTATGACACTGTTTATAGATAAAAAAAGGAGGGTTGGTTTGTAAAATTTAATCTTGAAAAAATAAATTCAGAAATTAACAACGAAAATTTAATTGTAAACTCAATCTAAACAATCATTTAGTTCAAGGTAATTCGCAATCCAATACATGAATTGATTATAGAAAAGAAATATGCAATTATTTCTTTTCGAAACTTACCAAATAACATGATAAATCCCTTAACTTTCTTACTTATGTTAATCCTAGCCACCTATTGGCAATCCCATCACAGCAAAGCAACAACCTCAGTAGGAGGGTGATGCAGTATAGTTTTGCCTATACCAACTATAACAGCTGAGTTCGCAAGACAATCTACCATCTTGTTTGCTTCCCTATAGCAATGTTGAAACTTCACTACCCATTCTCTCTCGAGTAATTTTTGACATTGCACAATTACTCTAATTACTAAATGAATTGGAATTAAGCAATATTTTCCAATTTAATAAAAGCTTTTAAGGACAGGAAGTAGTTAAGCTTTAACAATAACTTATGAAACATGAATTGTTTAATTCACCCTACTGCTTCTACAAGTTGTTATTGAAAATTTGGGACATAATCAATAAAACCTATTTGCTATAATCATTCAATCTTACATAATAATTTTGGATTACGAAAATGAATTAGCAATTAATTTTATAAAACAATTAACTAACAGACCTTCTTAGTAAATTATTCAATGAATTAAAAACACATAATACAAAAAACAGTAGATATTCAATTAAAAAATAATTTAGATTAAGAACTTGGTCTCGCAAATCAAGCATATGAATTTCGAATCCTTGAACTGAATTAGAAGAAATTAGCCACTCATATTCACAACTTATAATCCCCAAAATAAAATAGCACAAAGAAGAAAATAAAACTAGTTACTCTCTCCAAGAATCATCATACATAAATAAAAAAAAAATAGAAAACGAAAAATCTCTCTCAAAAAATATTGAGATTATAACTATCTTTGAATTAATGAAAAGAATATTTGAATCGATAAGACAAATTTCTTCTTCTACTGATTTCATAGTCGTTTTTAACAGTTTTCTTATCAAATCAACCTCTCACCTCTTCTTCTCCTTTGATAATTGCACATGGTTTTCCCATGGCCTACTTCCCACAAGAAATGTCAAACCCTCTGTTGAACTAGAATGGACCAAATTCATTTTCACAATAAATTCATTTGAGAGGTGAAATGATTTAAACCATTTTCATGAGCAGAACTTACTGAAAAACACCCCGTGAAATAGAATTCCCAAGCAAATGAGTGACAAGATACAAGGCTGAATGATAAAAGTAGGAAGTAACTAATTGAGATATAATATTTCGTTCATTGTCTATTCATTAGGAAGATTTATTGATTATCATCATTAAGCTAAAAAAAGTCCCAATTCATAAATTCATCTGTATACTTTACATAAAAAATTTTGTGGTACCCTCAACTTTTACTTTGACCTATTGAACACTTTAATTTATAACATTGTATCAATTAAATACTTAAACTTGCAAAAATTATTCTATTAAATACTCAAACTTCTAAAATTAGATCAATTAAACACTTATTAGATAGTTAAAAAAATATGAAAATTATTATTTCAAAGATTATAGTAACCACATATTAAGGAATATCTTGCACATAAATATAAAAAATACAAAAAAATGTTATTATAGATAGTGATTTAATATTGAAAAAATTATAATTTTATTTTTATAGTTTGCTATAAATAATAAGTTTGTCCTTATATTTTTACAAACTCACTATGATATCCTTAATGTTTGCCTCGTTACATTAGTTTATCCTTCCGTCTAATTTAGCCGTTAAAAACATAAGAAAAGACAATATTGACCCTTAGCACACACAAATTTTTTGCTTTCTCTCTTCCTCTTCATCGAGCGACCCTGCCTTTGTCTTTCCCCCCCGATTCCGGCCACCAAACTGATGAAGGAAGGAGCAGTCAACTCATCTCATGCTGCTAATCAAGTTTTCGGCCTCCTCTCATGCGGAAAGAGCCTCCGTTGATGCAAATCAAAGCTGTTTTCCTTGACAGTTTTCCTCCTCTCTCCTGCCTATCTTTTCCCTCCACGATTCCGGCCACCAAACTGACTAAGGAAGGAGGCGATCAATTCAACTCATGTTGCTAGTTAAGTTTTCTGCCTCCTCTCACACGGAAAGAGCCTCCGTTGACCCGAATTGAAGCTATTTTTCTTGACAACTTTGGTTCATCGATTTTCGAGCAATTCATGCAGTTTTCGATGCTTCCAGCATTAGAGGCAAGCACTAGTCGATTCACCACTCTCGTGCGACCATTTTTCCTTCATTAGTTCTAGTTATGGAGCCTAGGCGGCGAAACCACCATGAACAATGGTGTTGAAAGATGCTGTGATTGCTTAAACATAAGGGTGTTTTGCAAAGAATTTATGTTCTTTCTTATTTGACTAATATTTTCTGCATTGACTTCCACTAAAAAATAAATAAATTTGGACGGAAGGATAAAATAATGTAATGGAATTAAACATTAAGAATATCGTAGTCTGTTTTTAAAAATACAAGGATAATGTTATTATTTATGACAAACTATAGAGAAAAAATTATTAATTTTTCCTTTAATATTAGCAAATTTTATAATTTCAAGGATATAATAGATCATTCGCAAAACTTAAAGTGCCACAAATTTTTTTCTGTAAAATATAACGGTATATTTATGCGTTTGCCCAACGAAAAAAGGATCCAAATTAAACGTCTACAAGGTAATGAAAGTTTCTCTAGGATTCGAGATTTAATTTTTTGAGAAAAGATATTTAAAAGTAATTATTCCTTACTATTGGCTTCACAAAGCATAGTCTCACAAGAGAGACTATCGAATCATCCCAGAACAAATGCATTTCGTTTCCGTTTCACACCTAAACTATCTTAAATAAAAGGCAACAAACGCGTGGACATGAAACGATGCCAAAGACAACGTCCATATCATCCGTAAATAAAATGACTATTTAATCAAATAATGATCACTCGTGATCGTTAAATAAACTAATTATCCTAACCAAGTCATGTGCTATATCGGGTACAACTGTCTAAGGCTATTATTGTATTTACACATTACTCAATCCCCACATAGAAATTTGGAAATAATGATTAAACGAACCTCCACCACCGGCGAACTTCATCGCCGGTTGAGCCCTCTCTCTCTCTTTTCTCGATCTTTATCTTAGAAGATAAACACAAAAATAATTAAAAAAATCAATCAAATATCAAATACCGAGTCTATATCCTTCTCTCTTTCTCCTCTTGCAGACCAGACACCTAAAATCTCTCTTCCTTTTCCTCTCTGTATCTATACACAACCTATACATACACGATATACACATTTCTACAACAATGAATGTGTAGAAGAAATGGCGCAGTACAGACAATCTGGACACCATTACTCAAACGGCACGTCGGATCATGTCACCATTGGGATTCGTCCTTCTCCTTCGCCGCCGCAGCAGCAGTATAAGCCGGTTCGGGTTCGCCGATCTGGTCGATCCGACAAAGGCAGAAATACTAGCTTCTCGATCGGCGCGGTCATTGTTTTTCTCTGTGTCGTGCTCGTTGTCACTGTTTTAGCTTACTATTACCTCTCCAAGGATAATAAAGGTTGGTTAGTTGATTTTTTTTTCTTTTTTGTTTTTGTTGTTGTTGTTGTTGTTGTTGTTTGGTTGTTGAGAAAGTGTAGGAAAATAAGATAGAGAGTCAAATTTGAAATTAGAGTTAGTTTTCTGTTTATTGAAGTAAATGTAGCTTAACTTGAATCTGTTAATAGGCATTTTATGTCGTTTAGGCTTGTTAGCTACATTGAAATTAGGCGTTTGTTTTCTAGTTTTTTACTTTTTTGTTAGATCGAATTTCTGTTAAGTTTTTTGGTTCTAAAATTTTGAGATTCTACATTTCATTTTTGTTAATTCGGAAATCAAATACTAACAACTTGTGATTAAAACCTGAGAAAGACATAAGAGGGGAAAAAGAAGTAATAAAATGCATGGTAATGAGAGTATTTAGTCCTTTCCTTGCAGCAGTATTTTTCAAAATGGAGCTTAATTGGAAAATTCATCTTATCCAACCAGTATAGTTGCCTGACGTGTGGGATATAAACTATAATCACTATTTTGAGCTGCTTTCATCTTAGCAAGGAAGTGCTTTGTGTTTAGTGCAATGAATTGTGCCGGCTTGGCCTTTTTACTTTGTTTGGAATTTTCAATTATAGACATGTATAGATTTTCTGTATTGGTATAACTAGTTCATTTGTTCCTTGATTTTTTTTATCCCTCTATCAGTCTCTTTAACTTATACAAACATAATGGTGATGCCTGTACTGGTGCAGAAATTAATGTTCATCGTGTTGATGATGATGAGGTGAAGAGTGACCTTGATTTTCTCACCAATGTTACACGGACCGATAACTTTAGAGTGCTTGGGTTTGGCCAAGGTTCTGTGGGGCATGGACGGGATTCTAGGTATTGGGACAAGGATGATAGAAGAAGGGATGTAGATTATAATATGGATGATGTGGATCATGATAGTAAGGAAGTTCAGGATGAATCTGCGGAAAAGGGTTATGTTCTAGCAAATGTGAAGAATGTACAGGAAAAGGCTTCTCAATATGATGCTTCTGACAGTTTGGATCGGAGAGGAGTTGGATTGTACAATGAAGATGGGCGTAAAGAATTGAAAAGGTATGAAGCAGAGTACGAGGCCTCTCTAAAGAATGCTGGCCAATCAAGAAAGGGAAACGACATTAAAAATCGGGCACTTGATGATGAGGATCATGGAGAGCAGAATGAGGCAATTGATACTGATAATGAGTATGATGATGGTATAGATTCCCATGATTTTCATGCAGAGGATTATGATGATTCTGAACATGACAGTGGGGGCCACACTGTTATAGGCATATCCCATGGTGAAGAAGATAAAGAATTCTCTGATGTTCATGATGCTGAAACTAAGGTGCAAAATATTGCCAAGGGAAATCAGGAAGACTCTGAGGATATGTTAGAGAAGCCTATGAAGTCCAGAACTTTGGGCAATGTTGACAATAATTCCCGACATGTTCATTCTAGTGGCAGTCAGTCTACAACTAAATTGCGGTCAGACTCAAAAAGAAAACCTAGACGCCGGAAATTTTCTGGTAATTTTTGTCTCTCTCTTCATCCGTCCTCCTTTTTTCATGGTACTATGCATATGCACATCTGATGCCTTAATCTCAATTGAAATCAATTTTCCTTAGTTAAATATGGCTTTGTGCTTCTGGAACTGTTGATTTCCCCTGGAACGAATAGTTATGAAGAAGCATCTGTTGGTACTTTGATCACATAGCAACTTTCTGGAGATGTTAAAAATTTTAGTGGGTTTGATCATATTTCCATTTTGTTAACTAATGTGTGCAGGTACTTATTTTTTTGTTGGCTTCATTTTGTAATTTATTTTAAACACAGTTTATCTATTCTACATGTCATTCATAATGGATGGAATACCTAGGACATGAGCCAAAACATTAAGGATTTTGAAGTACATTGCATAAAACTGCATCTTCCTTACTGCAGTTATAGGTTTATAAAAAGGAGGTTTCACTAAAGAAGTTTCAAGCTTAATATGGACTTAATGATGGAGAGCAAACCATAAGGATACCTCATTGGCTCACTGTCCTTGATGCAACAAGTTTCTTAATACAAATTAATTTCTTATAGTTAAAAGGGAGAGCAGACTGAGATTTCTTGGTGTACTGTTCTTATTTAGTCTTGTTTTTCTTTTATGCCTGTGTTTTCCTCTTGTTTAGGCTTAATTAATTACTTGAGAGGTTTTCTGTAAACCTGAGTTGGCCAGCGAGAAGCATTGGGGTTAGGTCTTGCTATTTGGTATCTAAACCATATAAAACTTGATGTTGCATATAGTCATGCATATTGCTTTGGAAGGATGGGATGCATCACACTTAAATTTATACTGCAAATAGTCATCCCCTTGATTCACAACTTAGAGATGGTGAAGAAAGCTGCTTCACTTATGCAAGCTAACCTTAACACTCTATTTGGTTGGAGGTGAAGGAGGGGTACATAAGGGGAATGAGAGGTATCTAAGATACTTATCCTTGATTGGAAAAAGGTGAGTTAAGGAAGGATGAAGACACATAAGGGTAAGTCTTACCCTTCTTTACCTCTCAAATCTCAAATTTTGCTACACCACAATGTGGGCTGTAAGCAAGGGGAGGGAGAGATAACTACGTATTTTTGTATTTATCCCTTTCTTCCCCTTTTTCCAAACACAGAATATGCATTATTTCTCTTTACCTTTCCCCTAATTCACCCCTTTTCAAACATTAATATTATTTTATTATAGGCTCCCTACCTTTGCCCCTTCTGACCCTCCCTTACCCTTCCATTAATTACCCTTCTCTCACCCCATCCAAACAGAGTGTAAAGAAAAATTTTCGCATTTATGACCCCTACATACGCACCCCCTCCAATTAGATGGCTTACAATGCACATTTATAATTTTCCAATTTAAATATTGATGTAGTGTTTACCATAATGAACTTTATATGAATCAGCTTGCACTTGTGTAAAGTGTATAAACTTTAGGCATGCTTGATGGTAAATTTTGATAACGCCTGAGGGTACTAGTATTCTACTCCCAAATTGTCAACTAATCTATTTGGGTTGACCTTGTCATCTGGGAAGGAATTTGATTTCTGGTTTAACTGTGGGACCAGAGTATTGATATTGGAAATAGAATGGAAATATTGTTCTGGAATTTGATCAATAAGAACAATATGTAGACACAAATGGAAATTTGTCCCAAAAAAAAAATTGAAGAAAAATGGTAACTCTTTGACGTTCAAAATGGAAGATCAAAGGGAAATTATACTTTCATTGAAAGGGAATAGCTCTTATGATCCATGATTTGTATCCCTTGGAGTGATGTCTCTGGGAAGGAGATTAAAGATGATGCATCTATCGAAAAATTGATAGCGAGTTCCCACTAGGATATCGAAGTCCAAAATTTTTGTATCAAGAGATCAGACTATGGCCTGAATTTCTTGAATGCTTTAATTAAGAAACCTCTAACAATATTGCTTTTGATTGACTTAAAGTGAGTGAGTTTGTGAGCTCATGCATTGGCCCAACTGCCGAGTTGATTGTCTGAGTTTAATAATAAAATCTGGAAGTCTCTTTGAGTAGACCATCTTTGGAAGAAAATGGTTGAGGAGTTTATTTTGTGTTTCTAAGTGCCTGGTTGAGTGTTTTAGCTGTTCAACCAGCTGGTTCTGCAAGGAGAACCTGATCTTCGTCCCAATGATCTCAACATGTGCTGCGCTGTGCTCTCGCACACTTGCAACTCTGTCTCTGTTTGTGGTTTTGTATTCTTATTGTGTACTATTCACTATCGATGTACTCGGATTACGTTTCTGCTTCTTTTGTTATGATATTTTTTGGTCTTTTAGTCTCTTTTATGTTTTAAAATGTTTTGCTATGCATATATTTTTCCATTCTGACATCTCTTGGTTGGCAGGGGGGTGTGAAATGAAGTTTCTAAATTCTACCACACAGCTTGTGGAGCCTTTTGAAAGTCGGAAATTTGCAAGATTTTCATTACAGTATATTGAAATGGAGGACAAGCGAAATGAGGAGGAAGAATGGGAGCCTAGATTTGCTGGGCATCAGACCTTGCAAGAACGTGAAGATTCATTTTTAGTTCATGATCAAAAAATAAATTGTGGCTTTGTCAACGGTCCTGAAGGATCCCCAAGTACAGGGTTTGATTTGGCTGAAGATGATGCTAATTATATCAGTAGATGCCACATTGCTGTAATCTCCTGTATCTTTGGAAATTCAGATCGCTTGAGGTCACCTGCGGGCAAAATGGTATGATTGACTTGTATTGGTAAAATCAAGTACAAAAACCTTTGGTGTATTTTTTGCTTCAATAACTCTTGCTGCCATATCATTTTTATGCTTGATGATGCATTTGTTGACCATGGACATTGGCTTGTGTGTGTGTGTGTGTGTAAAGTTGAAAACCAGTATCTGGATTCCTGGCAGAATTGCTTTAATGTCATCAGTTGAAACTTTGATCGAGAAACTGGCACCAATTATTGTGTAAAGTTGTTGGTGTTAGGGTGGGGGTGGGGCAAAGTGCGGAAAAAGCATACACTGTATCTGTATACTAATTTCTTTTTAATTGTGAAAACGGGTTTCTGCATAATGCTGCTGCGTTTCTGTCCCAAGTAAATTGTCTTTCATGCATGTTGTAATATCTTCTAGTTTCTTGATGCCTAAATATCGTTTTGAGTCACTTTTCTGCACATATGTCCATGATTCAATTCAAAAATTTAACATTTGGATATAAGCTAATTGGTTTTAGAAGTTTTTTTCTAGAATTTTAACAGTTTATTACTCTTCTCTCCTTGAATGGTTTGTTATACCCTTCTATGTTGCCATAGGCCTACTTCTCTGTTTACTTCTTTACTAGTTATTATTTCTTTTGTTTTTTTTTTTCCTCTTGGCGGGCAATCAATTTTATGGGAAGGATTCTTGATTGATTCAAGTACTATTAAGGAATCTGGCACCTTAGGGCATAGGTCTGAAACCGGTTCGGTCTCTTTTATAGCAGTTCGGATCCATGAATTAAGAACAGAAAGACAAGTACTGGATTGAGGATTGGAAATTGAAAGGCTGCTAGAACGGAGTGATAACTAAGATTTGTGTCCTGTAGAGTGCTTTATCAGATTCAGAATTGTGGTTTATATGAGAATATGATGCGTTGGAGAGGAAATGGCATTAATGGGAAATGTCATACTTAGTATGCGGCAAACATTCCATATAAATGAGGCTGCACATGTTCTCTTTGGCCATTTTCAATATTATTATATGCTGTAAAGTATAGTATATTCTATATAAACTTTATTTTATTTTTTTTTAATTTTGAGATTTTTATACTTTCTATTTTATAGCTGTAAATCTTAGTATGATTGCATATGTGTAATAAACAAATACTTCTGAGATATTGTGATTTTTTTGCTATCTTCCGAGCAAAGCTCCTGTAATATATTGTGCTGATGTATGGTCGTCTAGCAGGGTTGAAAAACTTCTCCTATTTTGTTTAGGATAACACCGATATCCTGTATGATATTTAGGTGTCCTAAGAACAATTGAAGGTATAAATTAGGTGAAGATCATAGAATCTTGGAAGCTTGCCATTTGACAGCCTCCTACGTTGCATATCTGGTTTAAAATGTGTCCTTGCGTTTTCCTCTTTTTGTTCCCCTTACTTTTCTTTACCATAGTCACTTGATCTTGTATTATGTTTTCTATAATTCGGAAGGACTAATTTATCATATGATCTTGTGACATGTTCATGTCATATTCCAAATTAGTCATTAATTCTTCTCCCTTCTCAGGTCACTCGTGTATCAAAGAAAAATGTCTGCTTTGTTTTGTTCATGGATGAAGTTACTCTGCAAACAATTTCTTCAGAAGGCCAAATGCCAGATAGAGCAGGTTTTATTGGTTTATGGAAGATTGTGGTAGTGAAGCATCTACCATATACTGATATGCGGAGGGTGGGCAAAATTCCAAAATTATTGCCACACCGGCTTTTCCCTTCTGCAAGGTGAGAATTAGACTGTCTTGTACACAACTTTGAAATGCCCCGTGTATTATAATTATTTGTTAGTGTTGTTGCTATTGCTGGCATACAATTTTAAGCTATTTATTCAGACGACAGCCTTAAAAAAAATTGGAGAAAAAGAAAGGAACCAACAACAGCATTAAATTCTTGGAGATTCGGGAACAACTTGAGAGACTTTTTAGCAGATGTAGAATCACAAAATAAACTGAGATTGCATCTAATTCTTGGGAATTTTTGCTGAATAGAGACTTACTGAGAGATTTGGAGAGTGATTGTGTATCAGACTCCTCTCTTTCTCTCTCTCTCTCTCTTGTTCTCTTTCTGTCTGGTGCCTTCAGGAAAAGTTGCACCTTTATCATTAATGGGGTTTCATCCTTTATAGAAATTTATGAGGTGATACCTGAAATGGAGGAGGATGAGAAAACATTGAATGTGCCTATTCTGGATGGATGGGGCTGTGTTTGACTCCCATACCTGAAACCATATTTTTGGGCTCTGTTGTGATTTCTGTAAAGTATGCCCTGCCGGAAATCTAACTAGAGAATGTTTTAATTGAATACTCCATTTTGGTTGTAACGCAGGGGAAGAATATAGGGCAATTAACTCTCAACAATTACGGTTAGAATAAGATGATTTTGGTTGGAACAAAATAACATATCGGTTCCGGAAAAACCCTTAGAATTAAAATTTTGAATTCATAGATAAAAAACAATCCCTAAAACTAATTGCTGCTGTCCTATTTATATTAGTTATGACAAATCCTAATTCTATACTGAAAAATATTCCTAATTAGTTTAGAGTCCTAGACTAAATAGTATTCCTATTTAGCTAAATTCTAAGTAAAACTGAAACATTGTTCCTAATTAATTAACATTCTTTAATTTAATTAAGAAAGAGGAAACTAAAAGAAAACTTCTTTATTAGTCTTGGATGCTCCTGCATCATTCTCCTCGGATTTGAAAAGAACACGAGAAAAGCTTAGATATTATTATGATCATTTTGTGTAAAATTTTCCTCAGAATACCACATGCTTAAGGCCTTTGTAGGGGCAACCAACATCACAAGCCATTCAAGTAATCCATCATTTTTCTGAGCAAGCAAAGCTGGTTCAACAAAAAGAATTTTTCGTGTTTGCACTAGCCTTCTTGCTTGAAGATGTATTTCAATTTCATGGACTACTTGCTTCAAACAATCTGCTTTTGGCAGTTTTATGCCATCAACATCCACGGGCAAATACTTTTGTGAAAAATTACAATCTTCCTTTGTTTTCCCACCTTCAATATTCTAGTCTTTTTGTTCTTCTATGATAGGGGTAATAAGAACCTGCTGAATGGCAGTATTTTCTCCTTGGGTGGAAACTAGATCAATTTCTCACTCTTCTTCATCATCATACTCATCATAGATTGGTTCCATTCCTTTTGCTTCCTTCACTATTTTGATTGTCAAAATATGAAACTTCTTTCCCCTTTTCACTCTTCTTAGGGTCATGAACATCTATAAATGTTGTTATTCCCCAATCTAAATAATCTATTGCATATAGCTCTCCATGAAGATCAGTTACTTCAATCTTCATCCCTTCACCATTCAAATCAAAGGTGTGCAGTGACAACTCTTCCAATCCACTTTGTGCCGCTCAATTTGGTGGTCCAGTTTCATGAAAAGGGTTTACATCCTTGACTTCATCAATCTCAAGATCCTCTTGAACCTTGAGTTGTTTGTGGTTGCCTTCCGGAATCTCCATTCGGGCTTCCACAGGTTCCTGACGCTGCAAGGCTTGTACAGGCCCGGTCAAATCCTCAATCACTTCCAATATCTCAGCCACCTCTGTTTGTTGGGACTGATTACCTCTATTCAATCTCTCCCTCTACCAAACATGGTTTCGAACAGAACAGAAAAAAAAAAAAAATTTCCTGCAGCAGTTTAGGATCTTTTTCTGTGCTCAGACACCACTTACGCAGGGGAAGAATATAGGGCAATTCTCAACAATTAGGGCTAGAATAGGATGATTTTGGTTCGGATAAAATAACATATCGGTTTTAAAGAAACCCTTAGAATTAAAATTCTGAATTCTTAGATAAAAAACAATCCCTAAAACTAATTGCTGCTGTCCTATTTATATTAGTTAGGACAATCCTAATTCTCTAGGTTTAGAGTCCTAGACTAAATAGTATTCTTATTTAGCTAAATCCTAATTAAAACTGAAACATTATTCCTAATTAATTAACATTCTTTAATTTAATTAAGAATTCTAAATAAAGAAGGAAACTGAAAGAAAACTTCTTAATTGGTCTTGGATGCTCCTGCATCAGGCTGGTTCTGGCTATGTCCTGTATGTCCTTGGAGGTCAAACCCTTCTCCTATGCATGCAGAATCTAGGTAGTTAAAAGCGTAATGCGCATTCAAACTGATGCCCCATTGTTAAAAGTGCAAAGAGCAAAAACAATGAAGGAAGCCCAAAATTATTAAAAAAATTACCTACTAGTATATTATGCAAAGGAAATAATTCTCAATATAAAGTTCTAAACCCTTGAGAAAATTTAATCGTGGAGAAAACTGGAAAAAATTTCAGGCTGAAACGATGGGAAGAAGGAAGTTCTAAAGGCTGAAAGATAGTCATTAGGGAGAAAAATTCAGTATTTGAAAATAAAGTTTGAGAAGAAGAAGAGGAAAGACTAAAGAAAGATGAATAGCATACATCCAGAAACATGCTTGTCCCACCGCTGTTCTATTCCAGGGACTCTTTCTGGTTCTTTTTGTAGTGGTATAGTGCATAGACTCAAATGCGCATTTCTATCTGACTTATATACAGAACACTTTTGTGGCATGCTCAGCGAAGTCATTTACTTTCTGGATAAGCAGGATTCCATGAAAACAAGCTGCATCACTTGTGTCTTAAACTTTTGCATGTAAATATTCAGGTATTCCATCTGGTTGGATAGCAAATTGCGTCTTCAACTTGACCCTCTACTTGTTCTGGAGTATTTTCTATGGCGTAAAGGTCATGAATATGCCATTTCTAATCACTATGATCGCCATTGCGTATGGGAAGAGGTTGCACAGAACAAGAGACTAAACAAGTATAATCATACTGTAATAGATGAGCAATTTACTTTCTACCAGGCCAATGGACTGACAAAGTTCAATGCCTCTGACCCAAACAAACTTCTTCCGAGCAGTAAGATTTTCTCTCCTTATTTGCTTGTGCAATCCATGACATGAATTCACTTTCTTCGCCTTTATTTAACAAGACATTATTGTATTTTCTACAGATGTACCTGAAGGGTCCTTAATTGTGAGAGCACACACTCCAATGTCAAATCTTTTCTCTTGTCTTTGGTTCAATGAGGTTGATCGCTTTACTCCTCGTGATCAACTGAGTTTTGCATATACATACCAGAAATTGAAGAGGATGAATCCCGGGAAACCATTTTATCTTAACATGTTCAAGGTGAAAAATTCTAGTGAATTTTATCTCCATAATAATGTTAGTAGCATATGTTTCTAGTTGGCAGGGTGGATCCAGTATATGGCTAATGGGGCCACTTGACTCCACTGACATTATAAATTTACCTAGGATATTATAGGTATTTATGTATTTGCCCCCACTGAATTTATAGAAATGCCCCCAATGGAAATACATTGATTGAATATATATAAAATTTTATGGATTTGTCACTGCTAGTTGGCCACAATTATCTCCCTATTGCCCAAAAGATAGCCCAAGGAAACCTAGAAGTTGTAGTTATTATTATTAATCTTTTAATTTTGTTTTTCTTTCTTGAACTTTTTATGTTGCAGGATTGCGAGAGAAGAGCCATAGCGAAGTTGTTTCGTCATAGGTCTGATGAGAAGCGACATGCTCTTCATCAACAAGCAATAGAATGAATTGCGTAAGATACATTTCTTTCGCTGATAGCCTAATTCTGTACATTATTCTTGGCTGCATGCAGAATTATCGATTGATGATGGTAAGTCCTCTAAAGCCCCCAGAATGTTACACGAGTACTGGTTGTCGATTACCTCATCGAATTTTGAAATTTGAATGTGAAGGAAAAAGCACATACAGTGGATAGAAGACTTATTTGACAATTTTTTTTTCTTTTTTTTTTTTGGGGTGGGGGGAGGACAATGAGGTAATATTTGCTGCAAAAGTCTCTCTCTTAAATACGTCTCTTTGTAGAAGTAGTCAATGACAATCTTCTTTAAGCTACTTCATGATACCCATTCCATTCTATATTCTTTGTTCTATTTTGAGGCCAAGCTACGCATCGAATGCCTTTTGTACCATTATTTCAAATGTTTCTTTTACCTCTGTATTTTGGATCCTATCAATTCTTCCATAAATAGTTGGATATCAAGATTTTGGTTTGTAACAAATTTTGATGGATAAGAAGCATGTATGATACATTCTTGAAATTTAATTATACCTCTTATTTCTATTACTAATCTATTTCTGTACTCGATTGGCATTGTGATTGGATTCTTTTTGGCAAAATTTCCTTTTAAAATTTATCTGAATTTGCATAGTTTGGGGGCTCAATCGAATAAAACTCGATAAGTTTTGAGAGCTTTGAAATGTGTTTTGCCCCAAGTAACCAAGTTTAGGCAGATAACTGAATCGAAGTGATGAGAATACAAAATGCAAGCGATATCTGGAATGGTTTGGTTTGATTTAGCTTTTAGCTTTTAGCTTTTTGTTTTTTCTTTTGGAGAATTTAGCCTTATTTTTTTTATTTACTAAAAATAAAATTGAACTGCATATACTTAAAAAAAAACATTAAATCAAAATGAACCAAATCGATTCCATTAATTTTACCAAATTTTGCCTAACCCTAGTGGAGATGGATCGATTAGAAGCCCACAGGAATGGGATTTTCGGAAAAAAACAGTAACGGTGGAAGTATACAAAACAACAGAAATGTTTTGGTGCACTGAGACAACAGTTTTGGACCTTACCCTCTCCTCCTCAAACAATCAGAAATATTGTTGAATACCTTTCAATTAATTGATCAGCCGAACCGAATCAAAATGAAAATAAAAATTTTTATTTGGTTCGTTTTGTGGGTGCATATATATATATATATATATATATTCCCATGTGCATCCATGGAATATGTTGCATTATTTTATGCACAATGTACTTGACTTGTAAACTCGAGTATTGGATGACTGATGGATTAATCTAGCTAGCTCTCTCTCTCTATATATATACAGATAAGTTCATAATAAACAAGCAACAAAACTGAAACAAAGCAATAGTTTTAAGAGTTCAAAAAATGGATTCCAATTCCATTAATGAAAGCAATGAAGAAGATGAAGCACACCTTAATGCGATGATATTCTCTGCCTCTCACATCTTTCCTATGGTGTTTAGGGCAGCCATCCAACTTAACATCTTCGGTATCATAGCCAAAGCAGGACCAAATGCTTATCTTTCAGCAACTGATATTGCTTCTCACCTTCCAACACAGAACCCTGAAGCTCCTTCTATGCTTGACCGGATGCTTCTTCTCTTTTCCAGCCACTCTCTTCTTTCTCACTCTAACCGAACCCTAGAAGATGGTCAAGTTGAAACACTTTATGGGTTAACACCAACTTCCAAATTCTTTGTTCCTTGTAGTGAAGAAGAAGAAGAAGAAGGCTCTCTTGCTCCCTTATCTGCTCTTTCTACGCACAAAGTTGCCATGGAGGTCTGGTATGGCTAAAAAAAAAAGAAGTGAAAACACCCTTCTTCTTTTTATTATTTGTCTCTAATATAAAACATTTACTCTTGTGTTTTGTGTAATTTTAACAAAATAGGTTAAATTTGAAGGATGCAATTCTTGAAGGTGGAAGTATGTTCAAAAGAGTCCATGGGATGTCTTTATTTGAGTACATGAATGAAGACCAATCATTTAACAAGATTTTCAATGATGCAATGGCTAGTCTTTCTCCTCTCATAATGAATGCAATTTTTGAGAGATACAAAGGATTTGAAGGACTCAATTCATTGGTTGATGTTGGTGGTGGTACTGGAAAAGTTCTCAATATGATAATCTCTAAGTATCCTTCCATCAAAGGCATTAACTATGATCTGCCTCATGTTACCCAAACTGCACCACCTTACCCTGGTACAGCATTTTTTTTTCTTTCAATGTTGAATTTTGAATTCAAAAAATCAAAAAGTCTTTGGATTTTTGGACTGTAATGAATTTCCAAATTGCCAATAATTAATTGCTGACGCTAATTTTAGATTTTTCCTTTGAATTTTGTGTAAAGATAACTTTATTTGCTTATTTTAAACTTCAGGTATTCAACATATTGGAGGTAATATGCTAACGAGTGTTCCGCAAGGAGATGCAATTATGATAAAGGTGACTCTTATTTTGTCTCTATGCCTTGAATATTATACGTTATAAATAAATAACAAATTAATAATTTTATAATTTAATTATGATAAACGTGACCCTTATTTTGTCTCTATATCTTGATATTATGTATCATAAACAAATAATTGTTTTTTAGGCGAAATTCCTGAATCTTAATAAAAAAATTTTTATTGCATCCGGAATTTTATTTTTTTTATAATTTCACACCTCTTTATATTAAAAACGGAAAATTTTAAGTGTTTTTTATTTTTATGTGCAAAATTTTTATTTGATATGTGGTCAATATAACTTTTAAAACAATAATATTATATTTTTTAATTTTTCAATAAGTATTTAATTGATTTAATTTTAAGAGTTGAGGTGTTTAATAAGTAAAAAAAGATTTGATAAGTAATTTTACGAGTTGAATTATTCAATGGATTAAAATAAAAGTTGAGATTGCCATAAGATTTTTTTTGAAAAGTAGAAAGGTAAAGTTTTGTATTCAGCCGTTTTTTAACATTAACTTAATGCTCCCTAACTTTTTGTTTTTCTCGTTTAAATGACATTTAGAAAATCAAAATATTCGTAATTATTTTATTTTAACTTTATTCTTGTCTCGGTATTTATACTAAATTTTATTTCAATTAATTAACATTAACAGTAATTATATTTTTTCAAATTTAATCACTATGATTTTAGCTATTGTGGTTGACCCTAAAGGAATATTGTATAATACATAAAAATTAATTATTGACATATTACATAATATTTATATATATATTCGTCATGCAGGATACATGTCACAATTGGAGCGATGAAAATGTGATCAAAGTGTTGAAAAATATATATAAAGTGCTACCAAAAAATGGGAAACTTATAATTATAAATGCAATATTGCCAGAAGAACCAGACACAACGAAAGCCTCTCAGTACGTTTTAAGCCTTAACAACACAATGTTAATGCAGCCTGGAGGCAAAGAAAGAACCGCAAAACAATTTGAGAGCTTCACTAAGGCTGCTGGTTTCTCCAATTTCAGTGTTGCTTGTGTTGCTCGAGGCATATGGGCTGTTATGGAATCCTATAAGTAATTAATTATTTTATTATATCATCATTAAGCCTTCAACCATAATTATATATGTTTTTAGGTTGACTTATGATTTATTCTTGTGGGTTTGTTATGATGTTTCAAGTATAAATTCCAATTATGTTTGGAAGAAATAATTATGAATTTAATTTTTTTTATGAATAAATTTTATTTTATGAATTTTTATATTGGTATTTAGGTTGTATTATGTAGCAACTTTTAAATAGTTGGTCAAAACACTAAATGGTAGCGTTTGGTGTTTTGACTTTTAGAGATTAAAGTAATATTTTATAAAAAGTTAATTCATATGACATTTAACTTTTAGCGTATGAAAAGCTATTCAAACAACTAACTGAACCCTACTAAAATAGTTAAGGCGTGTTCGGTTGCAATGTTTAGTGTTATGAACTTTTAAATAGTCGGTCAAAACACTAAATGGTATCGTTCAGTGTTTTGACTTTTAGAGGTTAAAGTAATATTTTATAAAAAGTTAACTCATATGACATTTAGTTTTTAGCATATAAAAAGTTATTCAAACAATTAATAACTGAACCCTACTAAAATAGTTAAGGCGTGTTCGGTAGCAATGTTTAGTGTTATGAACTATTCAAAACACTATTTTCTCTAAATTATTATGTATGGTGACTTTATATATAAGGTTTGTTCAGTAATATTAGCTGTTTTAGTAGCTGTTAGCTATTTTAACAGCCGTTAGCTATTAGATATTATGTGTCTGTTAGCTGTTTAGAGTAAAAATGTTTAGTAAAAATAGCAGTTTGATTAATTGTTAAATTTAAAATGACAAAAATGACATTTTAATATAACTATAGAGGTGAACTCATTTTATATTTATATATATAATATAATATAATTTATATAATGTGTTATTATTTTTTTGTTAAAAGAATGTTAATCAATAGTGTAGTCTAATTATATAAACTGAAATCATTATCATTTCTAAAATGATAATATAATTTCCTCACATATTCCACTATTAAATCATTATTAAATTAATTTTTTTAAAATTTTATGTAAAATAATGTAATTTTTTAACTTAATTTCAGACTTGCAGTGCCATGACAAACCATAAAGCTATTGTTAATATAAGTTAATTAAGGATAGAATTATCAAAAAAATTTGAATCAAAAAATAAAAATGCTAAATGTTAGATGGATTAACGTTTTAATAAATGTTATCTTATTCACTAACAACTATTTTTTATACTACTTTTCAAAACAATATAATTTATAAAAATAGTGTTTTGACGTAGTCAAAATTTTAAACGTTTCCTCAAACTTTGTTGCTGAACAGAGCCATAGAGTAACTTTCATAAGTCTATAGAGTGTTATCTAAAATGTTATCTCACTTAACATTTAGCATCATTTTATAAAATCCTTAATTAATATAAAATCCTTTTATTATCACATTACATGTTTTATTATCTTTATATTTGACTTATTTATAATTGATAATAAGAGAAAAAAAATGTTATTTATATATTTATATTTAAACTCAAATAAATATTAAAAAAAATTGTTGAACCCCTAAAATATTACAAATTTCTAATTTTATTTATAAAATAATAAACTTTTCAATTTTTATATCCTTAAATTTTGAAATTTAGGTTTAGTGAAAAAGCTTTTTTTTATATAATGAATTTAATTGAAAATTTTAGGTAAATATTTCAATGTCCTTTTTTGTCATTTTAAATTTATTGCCGATCAAACAATTATTTTTATCGAAGACTTTTACTTTCAACTACTATTTAAATAGCTAATAGTTAGTAAAACGGCTAACCGCTAATAGCTACTAAAACAGTTAACAACTGCTAAAACAACTAACAGCTTCTCGAATAGTTAGTATTTTCAAACAAGCCCTTAATAGCTACCAAAAACAGTTAACTATGCTGAACAAATCCTTAGGTTATGTTTAGCAATATCTTTTTAAGCAGCTTTTAACTATACTATTTTTTGTAGTGTTCAGTAACATAGTATTTAAACTAGTTTTTAGAGATTAAGGTAGCATTTTATAAAAAATTAACTTATATAATATATAATTTTTAACGTTTCATGAAAATTATTTAAACAGCCAACGACTAAGAGCACCTCCAATGCAACATAGCTTATGGCCGATGCGTCTTAATAAATCGAAGCTATGAATGGTGATGTGCCTAAATGTGTATTTGTATACATTAGATTTTAAAAATGCTTCTCCAATGCTTTCTAATTATATTAGAATTTTCTGATGATGTGTACTTTATTTTTTAAAATTACATATAATTAAAATTAAACCTACAACTAAATACTATAAACTAAAAACAAACCGCTGGAGAGAAGACGTGAAAGGAAAATAAAAAAAAGAAAAAAAAGGAATAAATAGGAAAAAAAGGAATAAATACTTGAGCCATGATGTCTAATAAATCTTCTGAAAATAGAGGGTATGTAATTTCCGATTTTCGAAATCGATAGAAAAATTATAAGGAACAATTTTCTAGTGATTTAATTCTTTGACTTATTAAATAATTAAATTGTTTGATTACAGTCTTAATCAATTGGTATTTATTAGAAATTATTGACAATCATTCTCAAAATAGTTTAATTGGGTTTTTCCATTAATCAAACGTCCAAATTGTTTAACTCGTGATTAATAATAATTATTGATATTTATTTAATAATTAAACAAGTTTGCAGGTAAATTTAATTAAGAAAAAAAAATTTTGATTGCTAGTACTTCTTAATTACAAGCATTTTCTTATTAAGATACAAATTTTTATTATTATTAGTGACTAGATGGTAGCGTCGGCTTGAGATGAGGTGACCTTGCTAGGGAGGAATCGAAGCAAGGAAGCTCCGATCACTGTGGCAGTTGGTCCTCATTGATTTATCCCGTTTCCGGCATTTCTAGCCTTCAGTGAGACCACTGCTCGACCCTCATTGTTTTCCAGTCGTTTTACCTTCTTTAATTCTGGTGATGGGGCAAGGAGAACGAAACCACCATGCGCGGTGGAGATGCGGTACTTTTGAGCTCGATTCCAGCAAAAAGGAAATAGCAACTCGCAAAACTAAGGCCAGAATCAAGCTCCCTATAGAATTTTGAGCTAAGTTGTGTAAAGAGCATTCCATTCCAGGGAGGCACGATTTACCGGTCACCACCTGTGGCAGTTCTGATGGAGGCACCGGCGAGACACCCAAGAGGTAGAAACACCAGTTTATCATGCCGAGCTTGAATCCGAACTTCGAAATTGCAAATGATATATTCTAAGTTCTGGTTGTTTAATTCTAGTGTAATTCCAATTGAAAAATTAATTAAGTAGTTTAATTAAATTGACTTGATTAAATTAAAGTAAATTATATGAAATTAGTTGTGAAATGAACTGGCCAATTAAAGAAAATTTTTAGCACGATGTGAGAAGAACTTATATACTGTGAAAAGTTGTTATAAACTATAGAGACAAATAACTTGAAAAGGGCAACATAAATATTGACATCTAAATTGCGAAACAATGCGTATGGGGGATGGAAAATTGAATTATTTTGCCCGAAGGATGGGCTGTGACAGCCTTTTTTCGCAAGTGTACGAAATCGCAATAAGTAATAAACAGAGAGTAAAGTATCGTCCCATGAAAATTGTATACCAAGTACCAAAATTATTTTAACCTACTATTATTTAAACAATAATGAAGAGAATAATTGTAAAAATAAAATAAAATAAGATAGAAAAGAATTTAAGCAAGAATATTTGATGAAAAGAAATCAAGGTTTAAAAGCTACTAGAGATTTTGACTTCACTTAATTCTACCCAATTTACTTTATTAGTTTGTTAATCAATTTTAATTGTTCAAGTAGTGAAAACAACCTTAAAGTTACTAACAAGCTCTTCCGATGTATTGTTAACTATTTTAACCCCGTCTAATCACCTATCTCCCAATAGTGCAACCAAACACATATAAAATCATTAAGTTTTATGGTTTATTCAAGAATTCATAACCTAAGATCGTTAAATCATGAAAACCCCCCATGAGTCAAATCATATAACTTCCGCATCAAGTTATTATTCTTATGTAATTTATTATCTTTTTCTTATCAAAAACTCTTCTTCCGATAGTGATTAATGAAATAAATTAGTACATGGGAGAAACTCTACCTGGAAGCATTAAGTTTAATAATAAATTATATCCTGAATAAAGAAAAATAAATTTAATATCATAAATTGGAGTAGAAGTTAAGTTGCATTAAATCTCTAATATAAGAGTTTAGTTCAACATAGTAATTAAATAAAACTCAATTAAATCTGAAAATAATTTCATAAACAATAAGAACTAATGGAAATAAAATAAGATTAAGAGTTTAGAGATTAAAACTAGTCAAACAATAGCGTAGATGGCTCCCTTGATTCTTTACGCAACTTGATTGCTTGAAATCTTACAAAGAGAGAAAAACTAAGGAAAGAGTAGAACAAAGAATTTAGATCTAAGATTCGATGATCCAATCGATCGCCCAATTGTTGTAGTGATCTCTCTTTATATAGACTTCATAGGGTTTCTTTGAATTTGAGTAGGAAACTAGTTGGCCTAATTAAAAGGAAATATTATCTGAGTAAGAAACTGATTTTGAGTTGTATTTCTTTCTGACTAGGAGTCTTTTTTCATCATATTGGACTTGAGCAATGCTAAGGTGGACCCTTTTATTATTCTCATGCAGATCCTTTTATTATTTTTATGAAGACCCATGCATAGGCCACACCCATGTTTTAAATCTTCACGGGCTAAATAGCTAAATTCGGCCATGTTGAGTTTCTAGTAGGTGCCACGGCCGTGGCGTATGCATGGCCTACCTGTGTACTTCACTGACTTGGCCATGTTGAGCTTTAAACTTCAAATTTCAACTCCAACCTTCTTTGATGCGATTTTTGATTATTTTCCTGCTAAAAACCCTTCAAATCAAATTTATCAAGAATCAATGGAACTTAATTAAAAACATAAATAAATCTAAGTAAAAAGCTAATTAAAGTAATTAAAAATAATAAAATTTCTAATAAAAACTAAGCTAAAAATACTATAAAAATATGACTTATCAGGCTGTGTGAATTGTATAAAAAAATGTTTAATTACGAGTAACTCAAATTATAAATAAGATACTGTCAAATTTAATAAAAAAAAAGAAAGAATTGATTTATTGAGTGAAATAACAACTGATATTATTGAATAAGAAAATAAATTATGAAAAAATAAATCAGTTAAGTAAATACAAACATGATTTGTAATTGATTAAAGTAGATAAAATATTTAAAAATGGAATTTTAAATAATATTTTGGGGATAAGCAAACTAAGGGGATTTAAGGATCTTTATTATAAAATATTATTATAGTATTTGTTGAACTAAATAGATGTATATGTATATATATAAAAACACTTGATTTTATTTAATAAGCTAAATATTTGTTTTAATGGTATTTAAAAAAAATATCAAAAAGATTGATTGCTAAATTTCTTTGAGAAATAAAAAAAATATGAATAAGAAGGTTAAAGAGATTTAGGGATTTTCATTGCAAAAACTTTTATATTTATTTGATAAAATAAATAAGTATATATATATATATATATACACACATTTGGTTTTAGTAATTTTTAGATAAATAATTGTTTTCAATAAAATCTAAAAGGCTAATTACTAAATTAGTTTCAAAGGTGAAACAAGTGAACATATGTACATATATGTATACAAGTGATTTTAATAAATAAGCTAAATGTTTGTTCTACTAGAATTTTAAAAGAAAATCATGTTTGACTAAGTGGTTTTAATAAATAAATTTAAGTAAGTCCAATATTCCTTTTTACTATTATAGTAAATAATAAATTTAAATATGAACTAAAGAAACATAGTTTTCAAAGCGAAAAATAAAATTATGAAAGATTTAAATTAACTGAACTGGTTTAGGATATAAATTGATGATATTTAATGAAATTAAATAGAGATGTAAACTGAAAATAAGAATAATAAGAATATAGCACCAATACAGAATTGAAATAAAGAAACTGAAAATAAACAGTGTAATTTGTTGATAGGTTGAGATAAGCCATTAAGTGATTTAAGAGTCAATAAATAAAGAGGAAAGGCTAACGGAGCCCTCCAATCCAGTGTAGTACAATATTAACTTTTTATTTTTGATTAAAGTTAAATATATTTAATTTCAGCAATATTTTATGAAGTGATATTTTATTGAAGGAGTTATTGAAATATTATTTTTATGAATTTTGAAAGAAAAGAAGTGTGATTTGATAGAATATGATTTCTAAATAATTCTTGTAATTCTATTGAAAGTTCTATTTTATGTAAAAGTAGAATATGGCCACTTATTATTTATTGTTTGAGGATGGTTGTAATTGAATGTTTTTTTAGCAGTGTTTATGAAATTAAATATTGCCCAATATGATTTTGATATTGTTATATGAATGAAATGATAGTCTCACAATAATTGATAGACATGGTTATTACCCAAATATCACCTCATTTGTTGAAGTTGATATTATATTATGGTTATTACCCTGCCGGAATCACTTCATTTGTTGATGTTGATACTGTGATTGATATTGGTCCCTCTATGTTAAGGTTAGATTGCTCTCTCTATGATGAAGTTGTAGATTGCGCCTTCTTTAATAAGGTTGTAGATTGCTCCCTCTTCTGTTGAGATAAAAATCACTGATCGAGGTTGTAAATTGCGAGTTTAGATGTGCACTTTAAACTCTGATGGCTCTTTGTATTGAGTCTATCTAAATTGTTGAGAGTAAATGGAATATTGTTAAATCCTTGAATGAATGTTTTGTTGAAATGATATTGATGTTATTCTATCATTTTTATATGGGGCAACTAATGAATTTTAATTAAAGGATTTCTATTGTTGTTGCTATTGTTAACTGCTACTTGATAAAACTATTGATGAGTTTTAAGAGAACTATAATTTTGAAATGAGAATATGTGAAAAAAATATTTTCATATGAAATTTCATTTGCACTATTGTTAATATTTGAAAAATATGAATTTACTGTCAATTATACACATATATACCACTAAACAATTTTGCTTAGAGATAATATTTTGTGTACTATCACAGGGAAATAAAAGGAGAAAGAAGGAGCTACTACTACAGTTATTGAGTATAGTATTTTTCTTTAAATTTTGTATGATGTATAATAACATTAACATAACACTCATATGTACATTAGCAGATATAGGTAACCAAAGTTTATTCAAACTCTTAATGCTATTATAGAATATATAAGTTATATTTCCATATGCATTTTATTTAGTACTTAAAGTATTTACCATTATTATTATTCATCAAAATACATATGCAAAGGAAATAAATTCAGTATATAACTGCATTTTATTGAACTTATGGGTTATGGAACTACTCATGCTTTTTGTAAATGTAAATAATTTTAAGAGATTTTATTGACTCAATTATTTTATTTAGCTTAATAGAAGTTATATTTCATATATTTAATTAATTAGCAATAAGGCATTTTCTTTATAGCATGTGGAAAAACCAAAAGAAGGTTTAAACTTTTTTTTATATAACTAATCTACTTTTCTACAAGATATAAATGAATGAATGAAAAATGTTAAGTTTCCTATAGTATACTTAATAGGTATTTATAATCATTAAGTACTTATTAAGTATATTATGAGTGACATGTCATATCTTACAGTGGAGTACGATGTGGCCTATTTATTTTGGTATCAGAGCACAATTTAGTTGAATGCTGGATTAAATTTTGAAAGCAAAAATATAATTTATTAGTCTACTCAGTTATAATGACTGTTAATTATTGGATATCTACATCATTCATTATTCTAAAAATTGAGTGGTGCAAAGTATTATTTTAGGGATAAGTGATTAAGATGGAGTATTGAATAATTGATTGAAATTTAGAATATGCCAAGTTAATTTAGTCTTATGATAAGACTACATACATATTTATTAAAGGTAATATTAAATTATTGTGAACAAATTTATGAATTAAATAAGATAATTAGCTGAGAATTTTGACATGCATAGAGAAAAATGATCTTTTATGTCCTGGCCAAATGTAAAAGTATGATTACTTCCCTTGCATGATTAATTGTGGTAAATTTAGAAGTTATAGAAGTGTAAGAATTTCTTAAAGAGAAAGAGAAGGACAGTGTATTGAAAATTTTAAGATTATGCTTCCATAATATCTAAGAACCTGGAGTATATATGGATAAATTTTGGCCTGATCAACCAATATTCTTCTGCAATCCTAAGGTTATATGCAAGAATGGTGCAAAACAAAGAAATAAAAAATAATGACACAAAGATAGTGGTATATATATAAGTATAAAAAAGAGAGACAAAATAAAGAATTAGAAAGGAAGGACAAAAGAAATAAGAAATAAAACACAAACTACGAGATTTGAGAATCAAACCAACTAATAGCTTATTGAACCAAATTAAACCAAAAGAAAAAGAAATAAACAATTAATAAAGTAAAGCACATGTTGATGATGAAAGAGAAGCACAATGTTAGAAGCACAAATGTCTAAGAAATCTTTGATATTCAAACATTGTTGGCAATGATCCTCCATTATCAAACTTGCCTCAAAAGACTTTAAACTTCACATGACAATAATTAACGTGTGATAAGAAAATGTTTGTCTAATAGCATATCTTTAGCTAATTAAATACTCCACCAAACTTGTAGAATTGTACAACATATTTCTATTGTTAAACATCATATTTCTTTGAGTTCAAAACCTTCTTGTTTCTTCAAATGGATTTCATCTTTGCACTTCTTGAATCCAACTCTTTTTGGAGAAATGCTAACTTATATATCCCAGACCCTTATTTTCTTAGTAAGGAAGCAGAAGAAAAATATGAATTACTAATAAAACAAAATATCATCATTATTGAGGATGAGTCTTTGTGTGGGAACAATGGATTACTTGATGTTTTTTATTTCAAGAACTGGCAAGGCTTTCTAACTAAGGATTTTTGTATATATCCTCACCTTGTGAGATTGTTTTATGTCGATCTCCAATATGATCTCAGTATCAATACCTTGATATCTAATATTAAGGGTCAAATTATCTAGGTAAATGGAAAACTTTTATCTTATGTTCTTAAAATTCCAAATGAGGGATGGATACTCCAATCCCTAATAGGATGGTCAGAACAACCTCTATCTCCATTAAGGTAAACCCAAATTACTTTAAAGATAACTCCTTAGAAACAACCTTTGTTCCTAGAATAAGAAAATTGCCTCTTCTTTCTAACTTCATTCATCACTTTTGTATTCAAAATATTTTTCAGAGAGAAATAATGAGTTATCGTCTTAAGAGATTTAATTTATTCTTTATTTCTATGCTTTTAATAAAATAGAAGGTAAACCTTTTGCTTCCATTATCTTTTATATAAATAAAGTTAAAGATAAATGTATCTGCCTACCTTTTGAAAAATTTCTCATCCCTATTTTCCACCTTTATAACATCAACCTCTTAGATGAAATGTATGTCACTAGTAAACCTTGCCCCAAATCTTATTTGGAAAAGTGTGTACTTGCTTGCTTAAGTTTCCAACCTATGATGACTCTAGATGATATAGAAGGAGCTTCAACCTCCAAAGGAAAAAATAAGAATATGGAGGATATTGAGTCTGATGATCAAATACTAAATCTTATTGTGGGAACAAAAGATAAATAACCAAAAACACATAATGTAGCTCTTGCCTCCCACAATATAGATGATTTATATAACCTAGGGTCAGACTTAAAATCTGACTATGATAAATTTAAATTAGAAATTTCAAGTCAGTTATAAAATTTACAACAATAGCAGCTTGAGACAACTCAAACATTGTCTTCACTACTTTCCATCCTTCAAAACTTGTTGTTTGAGCTGTAATTATTTTTAAATGATTATATATCTTATTTGAAATATGAATAAATGATTATTTTGTTATATTATTGTATATACATTTTTCTTTAGGAGAAATGGTTAGCTTTAAAGTTTCACAGTAAAATTAATGTTAATAAAGTGTTATAAGATGAGAATGTTTAAAGAATGAACCTAGAAACTCAATGAAAGGATACGTGGAAATAAGATCCTGAAACTAATAAGAGAATATGTAGTATGATTTGAATTTGAGGATAATAGACTTTATGTGAATGCAGTATGATTCTAGTATAAGAACTTTATATGGAAATTATGTGTATTTTGATTGTGTAGTTATTATAATTATAAGAATAAATGCTATTTTGATGAAAAGGGAAGGTGTAGTATACTTTACTCGAGTGAAAATTTTATGGTACAAATGATATATGTCTGGTAATTGTTTATTTAGAGATGAAGTGAATTCTATAAATGGAGAATAATGAATACATTATGGAGAAAAATATATATTTTGATTTTGTATTAATTATTTATGAGGTATGTAGTATTGTGAATAAAATAAATTGTTATGGTGATAGGAGAGATAAATGATTGTTCTTATAAGAATTAAGTAATTTTAAATCCTTGTATGTCAGTTACTAAAGTTTGTATAACTTTGACAATCTATGGTTGATTGTAGAATAAAGAGAAAAATTGATTTCCTCAAGAGTATGTTGTTATTAATACTTGAAATAATTGTTATTCAAGATAACTGTAATTATCATAACCATGTGATTATATGGATCTAGGCAAATGAATGATTATTTTGAAGGAGTGTGAATTAGTGTGATTTGGAAGATAATTTTGAGATGTTGTGAAGTTGTGAGAATTTATTTTGAGTAGAAAAATTTTTCTGTGTTGGATGAGAATGATTTATAAGCCAAAATAATCAAGATTTTGTAGAAGATTATTGTTAGGAAAAAATAGTCCATTTAATATTAGTTAGAAATATTTATAGATGTTTGATATAAAGGATTAAGGAGAAATAACAAGATTTCATTAGCTTAAGAATACAATGAATTGGTGGTGAGAATATTGAATGCTAGTTTGTTAAGAAATAGGTGATTGATGCAGTAAAAATAGTGAAGTGTTGGTATTAGTAATAACTTATTTAAGTCATACCCTGATTCTCGAAACCGACAGAAAAATGATAAGGAGTAATTTTCTAGTGATTTAATTATCCTACTTATTAAATAATTAAATTGTTTTGTTATAATCTTAACCGATTGATATTTATTAGAAATTATTAATAATCATTCTCAAAATAGTTTAATTGGGATTTTCCCAATCAATTGAATGCCCAAATTATTTAACTTGTGATTATTAATAATTATTCACATTTATTTAATAATTAAGTAAGTGTGCAAATAAATTTAATTAGGAAAAAAATTAAGTTGATTGCTAGTACTTCTTAATTACAAGCATTTTCTAATTAAGATATAAATTTGTATTATTATTAGTGACTAGGTGTCAAACTAAGAATTTTAATTACTTTTATTGTTAATAATTTGATAGGGTATATTTGTTAAACATACAAATTTATAAGGTATGGTTATAGATTATTAGTTGTTAAATAAAATACATAAAGGCAAATAAAAATAAAAGAGAGAATAAAACAAGAGAAGGAAAAAGAAAGAAAACAAAAATGAAATAAAATAAAATAAAAATTATGCAATACTCTCTCTCTCTCACCACCTTCTTCCCCGACATCTTCCTTCCCTTGTTCCCGCTCAATTTTTGGCCACTGGCCATGGAAGTTGATATCGAAGCACTTCGATTCCATCTTCTTGACGAGTGGAACCTCATGGTAGCATCGGTTTGAGATGAGGTGGCCTTGCTAGGGAGGAATCGGAGCAAGGAAGCTCCGATCATTGTGGCAGTTGGTCCTCATTTATTTATGCCATTTCTGGCAGTTCTAGCCTTCAATGATGCCACCGCTCGACTACTCATTGTTTTTCAAAAATTTCCCCTTCTTTAATTCTAGTGATGTGGCAAGGAGAATGAAACCACCATGCGTGGTGGAGATGCAATAGATGAGCTGAATTCCGGCCAAAGGAAATAGCAACTCGCAAAACTAAAGCCGGAATCAAGCTCCCCATAGGATTTCGAGCTAAGCGATGTAAAGAGTATTTGATTTTAGCGAGGCACGAATTTTTGGCCACCGCAAGATGTCAAAGAGGCAAAAATACCAATTTCTCGTGCCGAAAATGAATATGAACTTCGAAATTGCAAATGGTATATTCTAAGTTTTGATTGTTTAATTCCAGTGTAATTCCAATTGAAAAATTAATCAAGTAGTTGGATTAAATTGGCTTGAATAAATTAAAGTAAATTATATGAAATTAGTTATGAAATGAACTAGCCAATTATAGAAAATTTTTAGTACAATGTAAAAAGAACTTATATACTATGAAAAGTTAATATAAAATATAGAGATAGATAACTTGAAAGGGGAAGAATCAATAATGACATTGAAATTGTGAAATAATGAATATGGGGAATGGGATATTGAATTATTTTGCCCGAAAGATGGGCCGTATGAATTGTATTAAAAAAATATTTAATTAAGGATAGCTCAAATTATAAATGAGACACTATCAAATTTAACAGAAAAAGAAAAGAAAGAATTTGATTAAAGTTAAATATATTTAATTTCAACAATATTTTATAAAGTGATATTTTCTTGAAGGAGTTATTGAAATATTATTTTTATGAATTTTGAAAGAAAAGAAGTGTGATTTGATATGATATGATTACTAATAATTCTTGAGATTCTATTGAAAGTTTTATTTTATGAAAAGGAAGAATATTGGTGACTTATTATTTATTGTTTGATGGTGGTTGTAATTGAATGTTTTTAGCAGTGTTTGTGAAATGAAATATTGCTCAATATGATTTTGATATTGTTATATGAATGAAATGATTAATAGTCTTATAGCAATTGATAGAAATAGTTGTTACTCAAATATCACTTCATTTGTTTGAGTTGATATTATGTTATGATTATTATCTTGTCGGTATCACTTCATTTGTTGAAGTTGATACTGTGATTGATATTGCTCCCTCAATGTTGAGGTTGTAGATTGCTTTCTCTATGATGAGTATGTAGATTGCTCTTTCTTTGATGAGGTTGTAAATTGTTCTATTTTTTGTTGAGATAAAAATCATAGATTAAGGTTGTAGATTGCAAGTTTAGATGTGCACATTAAACTCTGATGACCCTTCGATTGAGTCTATCTAGATTTCTGAGACTAAATGGAATATTGTTAAATTCTTGAATTGATATTTTATTGAAATGGTATTGATGCTATTTTATCATTTTTATATAGGGCAACTAATGAATTTTAATTAAAAGATTTCTATTGATATTGTTATTGTTAAATGCTATCTGACAAAACTATTGATGGGCTTTAAGAGAACTATGATTTTAAAGTGAAAATATATGAAAAAAGTGTTTCATATGGAATTTTATTTGCACTTTAGAAAAATGTGAATTTACTATCAATTATACACATATGCACTACTAAGCAATTTTGTTAAGCGATAATGTTTTCTTTACCATGGTAGAGAAATAAAATGAGAAAGAAGGAATTATTACTATAGTTATTGAGTATAGCATTTTCCTTGAAATTTTGTATGATGCATAACAATATTAACAGAACACTCATATGTATACGAGCAAATATAGGCAAATAAAGTTTGTTCAAACTCTTAATGCTATTATAGAATATATAAGTTATATTTCCATATGCATTTTATTTAGGACTTAAAGTATTTACCATTATTATTATTCATCAAAATACATATGCAAAGGAAATAAATTCAGTATATAACTGCATTTCATTGAACTTATGGGTTATGGAACCACTCATGCTTTTGTAAATGTAAATGATTTTAAGAGATTTTATTGATTCAATTATTTTATTTAGCTTAATAGAAGTTATATTTCATATATTTAATTAATTAACAATAAGGCATTTTCTTTATAGCATGTGGAAAAACCAAAAGAAGGTTTATACTTTTATATATATATATATATATATATATATATATATATATATATATATAAAACTAATCTACTTTTCTACAAGATATAAATGAATGAATGAAAAGTTTTAAGTTCCTTATAATATACTTAGTAGGTATTTATAATCATTAAGTATTTATTAGGTATATTACATGCGACATGTTATATTTTTCAGTGGGGTATGGTGTGTCAGAGTATGATGGACAATGTCTATTTTTATTTTCTTTTGATGCATCAAACTCACAGATTAAATAAATAATAGCATTGGAGAGGATTTTTATTTTAAACTTTCAATTTTTTAGACGTGACAAATAAATAAAAGCAATCCATGGTTGCATTGAAGATGCTCTAAAGGCTACTAAAATAGTTAACAACTACCAAAATAACTAATTTTGCTATAGTTGCCCAATTATACTTAAATACACTAATCAGAAATTTTATTTTCTGAATTTAATCATATAGTTCCTTGATTTTATTTCCTTTAGACTACTTAAATGTTCTATTGAATTCATCTTAAGTTAAACAGATTAAATAGTATAGCAAGAACAAAATCAAGAAACCACTTAATTAATTTAAAAATAAGGTGCTCTAATTAGTATATTTGAGTATAAGGAGAGGACTAAATAGTAATTCAACTTTTTAGATGCTTTAATCCCACACATGTATCTTTTAGGAAGAATAACTATGTCTTTATATTTAAATAGCAATTAATCCAACTATAGGTTGTGGTTCAATTGATAATATTGATGGAGTATGTGGAAAGAACTCTTTGGTTCGATTCAATTAAATGCACCTACAGAGAGGAGCGAAAAGCCTTAACTGTGACTAAGTCCCGAACCGGATTAAGTGTTTCCTAATAACAGGTTCCAAATACAAATAATTTACGATGCTGGAAGTATTTTGCACAAACATAAATTAAGTAGTATAACTAAGATAAAGCCAAGCCATATAATACAAGATTAAATTCTAAAAATAAAAATCGTAAGTTGTGACTAGTACATTTAAATATAATCAAGGTACTATATAGTACTATTAATATTACATATATTACAAAGAGGCCGGCAATCATATTGAGTATGCCCAACTTCATCCCTAAAAGAACCATAAGACACATTTTTATGATTGACCTTTTAATCAATGATGGAGTTTCTAGTAATTTACCAATTAGATAAGACTGCAACGATAATTTGAGCGGCCTTGGTTTTCTTTCCTCCAAATATTTATCAATAGCTACGACAGCTTCACTTTGCACCCTGGAATTTTTTGCATCAACAGATTTTGTTGACACATTTTGTGCTAAACTTCTAGCAAGAATAACGGCATCTTCCAAACTGGCTGCCCCGCCTTGGCCGAGGAATGGACCATGGCATGCAACGCGTCTCCGGCTACTGTCACGGTTCCTTTTCGAAAATTTCCGAATATTATATCCCATGATGCTCGTTAGTTAAAATGTGTAAAAATTAATGAGTTTTCCTTGCTATGCTTTATCATTTCTACAAGTTCTGATGGGAAACTTTTGGTTGCCTCCAAGCATGATTGTAAAATGAAATCTTGACTCTTTGAAGTTGTTAATTCTGTTCAATCACATAAGCAAGATTAAATTTACGGATACAAGTAATTAATTTACGGATAAAACTATTTACTACTAAGTTGATTAGGGGTGAATATATTTATTCATAGAAACGAATTTATTAAATTAATCAAATTAATCGATTGGCTGAACCGAATGCTCACTCCTATTCAAAACTTCTCAACTACAATAATTTTCACCGATTTAGTGAATAAAGAAAAGAAATACCCATGTAGTGTAATTATAATATTTTTTTCAGCCGATTAGGGTTCCAATGAATGAATTTGATATGATTTTATAAAGTGTTTAATTCAAATTTTTTTATATAAAAATTCGATAAATAAATGAATTACCTTTCCATTGCTTTGTAATGAACCAGCAAATTAATTTATCGGTGAGTGGAATTCTGCCTAATAAAGTGTGGCCACTGTAATCTTGCATAAAAGCAAAAGGAAGTCCATGGCCATCTGGATAATCTGTAAAAGCTCTAACAGCTGATACCCCAGAAAGCTTTAAAGGGTTCAATCCAAGCAGATTTGTTACTACTGAATTTACCCCATCACATCCTATTAGGATCTGAAAATAAATTCATTACAAGATTAGCACAAAAAAGAAAAAAAAAAAACTATTTACTACACCTAAAAAATATTCAATAATAGATTAGAAATTGCAGAAATTAATTTATAGAAAAAAAATTTTAAAATAAAGGAGTCGGTCGGGGTAGATTCAAGTTTCAAAATAAAATTTCTAAAAAAATATTTTTGTTAAAATTAGTTGAAAAGTATAAAATAAATAAATAGTCACAAAGTGAAATAAGTATTGAAAATTAAAATTCATGTAAGGGTTATTAATTAAATTGGAATAAATTAATCATTTTTAAGAATTTAGTTTATTTGACTCTTAAAAAAAAATTTTATTTGTAATTTTTTTAAAAAAATAATTAAAGTTTGGTTTCACATTTCTCTCAAAAATAAATAAACCAAATTGTATTCTATGTTTATAGCATTTAGGGTATAATAAAATAACATTTATAAATTAATATTTTGATTAATATATATGAAAAATTATATTTTTTGTCTCTATATTTTTACATAATTAATTAATTAAAAATTACTCTATTTTATTCTGTGTTTGAAGACTTAAAACTCAAATAATGGACGAAAGGGTAATTTCGTTCGACAGATGCAAACTATAAGAGTAAAATAGTTTAATTTTTATAATACAAAGACATATTAATTATTTATGCCAAAACATAGGAATAAAATTGTATTTTACCCTTTTTTTTATTAATTTTATTTTTGTTGCATTTTATGTGAATGTTGTTTTTATTGACTTGGAATAGTGAATTTAAAATGAAATATAAAAGTTTACTACAATACTTTTTATTACCTTCTCAAAAAAGTATTTTTTTTATTCCAAAAATAAAAAAAAAAGGAGAGAATTAAATGGTGAAAAGATTTTATACCTTGGCCTTGATAAGACTCCCGTTTTGAAGTTGAATAAGTGGATAGGAAGTAAATGGGTCTAATTCGAGGGAGACAACCTTACACCCAAAACGAATCGTTTCACTTGGTAGATCACTTGCTAATGTCTCTATGAGATCCTTCCTTTTTATACATCTTACTTCTCATTTGCTGTAATTAAATTAAATTAATAATAAGAATCAGAAATTAAAATTCATGTAAGGGATATTAATTAAATTGGAATCTATTGTAATTTTTTTTTTAGAATAACTGAGAACTATTGTAATTACCTTAGTTGTGATTCTCTTTCTGTGGCTGCATCCAAATATCTCTCTTTCAACCTTTTTACATTGAATAAAATTATATTTTGAGACAATTTTGGAAGAGATGTTGCAAAATACTATAATATATTATATATTTTTTTGAAGTTCCAACTACAAACCATGTAATTTACTTGAATTTCATATGATTATATATGGATTAAATTCGAAAATTGAACTTTTACTTTTATTTCTTAAAATATCCTTAGAATCGTAATTTCATAAAAATAAATAATAAATATCAATTTCATTTATAAGTACAGTTGGAGAGGAATAGCAGTTGGCCTAAGCTTAGAGGCAACACCGAGGTGGTCGAGCGCATGCCATCCGTTAGTCCGAAGAGTGAGAGTCGCACCCGACGCTCGCAAATATGTTGGTTTTTCCAAAATCAAACTGGCTAAACCTTTCCTGTAACCACATAAAACAATCATTCTCACTAAATCATTATATTACCATGAAAATGCACTTACAGTAGAAAAAAAAACCTGTGAAGAGCAAGGGCAGTTGCAAGCCCACAGATTCCTCCCCCAACAATTACAATATCTTTCTCTCCAATATTTCCCATTTTCTCCCTCACTAGCTATTATGTATATCTCTATATATAAAAGTTCGAAGGAACAAAATCCATGGCCATAAGATGGACAGATGGTCTTATTTCGTATATTTTTAAAATAAGTTTGCATTGTTTTACCAAGTCATAAGATATTAATTAACCTCTATTTGTGAGCTTCTTTGTGTTTTATTTCTATTATCTTTTACGTCAACTACAATTTTAAGAAATAAATTGCAGGCGTACTCTCTTTTCTCGAGGCATATGGATCATTCGTCAGTTTTAAGATTCTCTCCAGCGTTACCATGTTAATGCTTCTAGTTATTTTCTCCTTCTTAAGAGGTTAATTTAATATGGTAAAGATATAAGTCTTAACCATTTTAATTTTATTGATTAAAAAAATTAAAAGTTAATTTTAATTGTATTTCGCAAGGTAACATATTTTTCCTTTTTTAAATAAATTAATAATTATTCGGCTTTAGTAGTATTTTTTTAGGTCGAAAAGAAATTGATTTTATTGTTTAATTGTTACTTTTACACATATATTTGCATAAATTGTATTAACAAATTATTAAATTATTAAATTCTAATGTCAAGAGTATTCTGTATGAATATGAGTTGGCCTCAAGTCAATTAGAAGTTGATTTCCAAAAATATGGAATGATATTTAGCTTTAATGTTACTGATGGTATAAAGTCTAGAGTATCTAATGTTTTGAGTGTTCATTCTTCTATTAATGAAGGTAAATACTTGGGTCTACCCTTTTTGGAAGAGAATAAAAAATTGGAATCATAGACTTTTGTCTACGACAGGGAAAGAGGTTGTGCTGAAGTCTAATGTTAAATCCTTACCTTCGAGTTGTATGGGTGCTTTTCTACTGCCCAAGTCACTATGTCATGATTTTCACATTATTATGAATAAGTCTTAGCGGGGTAAGTGACTGAGTGTCAAAATCACTAAAAATAATTTTTGCTCCTGGACCCATGTGATTTATAAAAATGGTGAAAAGAGTCAAATCCTAGAAATTAATTTGGACTAATTTTTTCAAAAATCAAATGATAAAAGTAAAAAGGAGTGTTGATGATCAAAGAAAATATGCTAATAAAAAAGTATTCGAGAAAACTAAAGTGTAATAAAAATAAAGGATTTAAATCAATGGAAAAGATTCAGCTAATGGTGATTCATAGTTTGAAATCTTCTCAATTGATCATTGATACTAAAATCATTCAATAAATTGAAAGACCGACATGTTATAATCTTTGAATAAGCGTTTTCGACAAATTTTTCTAAATTATCAGATTAAATAGACAAGCATTAGAATAATCCCTAACTAGTAAATAATTCTAAACAAGTGAAATAAATTAATTTACCAGCAGCAATAAAAACTAAAAAGATCATGTCCTGTTTGATAAACTTAACAAGTGAAGTTCATTTAAAATAGATTGTGAGTTTTTATAATATAATTTAAAAGTGTGGTTACAATTAAATTATATTATCTGTTACTTGAATCAATTTAATTTAGACAATACGAATCTAACTTTATTAATAGCTATTTGCATTCTTATTAAGTTGAATAATAGGGCCTATTGAATAAATAATAAGAAGACAAAAGAGATGAAGTTCTCAACAAATTTAGAAAATACAAAAAGATCAATTCAAATTAAAGAAGTAAAAATATTGTATTAAGATATCACAATCATTGAGGAATTTCTACTTGAAATCAACCTTAAACTGAAATGAACTAATTAGCCATGCATGGCTATGGAGAAAAACTCAAGGAAAAAAAATTAAAAAATAGATTCCTGCTGTTCCTAAGATGAGAAGAGATGATCGCTCAACAAACTTAGGATCCTATATATAACAAGGGAAAGAAATCATAAGAAAATAAATATCATTAGGAAATACAAAATATTCATCCTAATCCCCCAAACAATGGACCAACAGTTTTTAAATGATTTCTTCTTAGCTAGCAAAGATTTTCAGTAGCTCTGGTTGTGTCTTCACTACGCTTGCTCAAGCGTAACTTGAAAACTTCTAGGAGGTTTTGGATCTACTTTGGATTCGTCCACACTAATGCTTACCCAAACTTAACTTGAAAAATTTCAAGATCATCCTAAAAATTTAGCTCAAACTTGGCTCATTTCGTCAAAACTCCAAGAATCAGCTTCCAATAGCTTCTTTCCAATGAATTTAGCATAATCTATAGAAAATATAAAAACCAAATGAAAATTCTCTTTTTAAACCACAATGTATCCATAGATGATATTTAAATGAAAAATTTTTTATGCACTACATTGACTACTTATCAGTAAGAAATTAGGTAGTGGGAATAATATTCACTAATTGTAGCGCATGTATAATAGAAAGAAAGATGATAGTATGGTTTTTGAGGATATACACTATTTTAACATTTCAATGCTAGGAAAACAAGGTTGGAGGTTGATAACTAACAACAACATTCCTCTTTATAGGATTCTCAAAACTAAATATTTTCATAATGTGGATTTTTTAATGGTTTCTCTTGGTAGAAATCCAAGTTTTATTTAGAAAAGTATTTGTCCTTTGGACGTGTTAAAATTAAGTGTGCATTAGTCACGATCCAAAGATTCCAAGGAAGGACAGTTTTTATGTGGATGGTGGTTTGTTATTTATTGTGCCTTCTTTGTTGGTAAAAGATTTAATGATTGGGGGATGGTGGTATGTGAGATGTTTCAAAGATCATTGAATTAATTTCAATTAGAGGTACAAGGGCAAATCTTAGTATTCCTTTGAGTTTTCATGACGAGTTGATAGACTTGTTTTGCATTATAAAAGGGACGCTTTAGTGTTAAAAGCTGTTAGTTTTTATGTTAAAGGATCCTAGGTAGGGTTGCCACAAGAATTGAAGAGCATTTTTGGATGAAAGTCTTATTGGGTTCAAATATAAAATAAAACCTAGTGGAAAAAATAATATAATTATAAATAATTATTTCAATGGGGATCTATTTAAATGATTAAAGCAATAAAATTGTTTAGAGTACCTTTTTGGTTGATTCTTCAAAACTTGAATCTATGCGGCTAAGTTATTGCAAACCACGAGCTGTCGAATTGTCCGGCCTCTAAAACTATTTTAGAGGGTTGAAAGAATAGAAAAAATGATGGTCTTAGCTACCTCACGTCTTATTCTAGTTCAAACGGAAGAAGTCATATTGTATTTTGGTGGTTATCAATTATCAAGTTTTTAGACTGTCTCCTCGACCTTATATATAATCCCTAGGTCATAAATAAACTAATTATATTTATTTATCTAAACCTTTTAAATAAATAAATTAGAACTAAAATATATGTGCTTAATTATTTATTTAAAAAATTTAAATAAATAAAATCATACTCCCTTGGTTTCAAAAAGATAGTCCATCTTTCCTTTTTAGTTTGTTCCAAAATATAGTTCATTTTTCTTTTTTGCATTATAGTTAATCCTTAAATGTTTATTATACTCTTATTAAATTTTATCTTATTTTCAATAACTTTCACTAATTTTTTATTTATTATTTTAATATAATAATTGCTCATGTGTTATTTAAGATGGTATAATCTAAAAATTATATGAAAATTATCCTTTAACCATAATAATTGTTATTTCTTAATCTGTGTAAAAATAAAAAATGAACTATTTTTTGGGACAGAGGGAGGAATAAATATAATAATAAGATTTTCAATTTAATTAATTATATTTATTTAACTATTTAAATAAATAAATCATAATTAAAATATTAGGTTTATTCATAGTCTAAAATTGATCTCAATAAATTTTAGGCATAAATTAACTAAGTCAATACTTAATAATTTAGGTAAAATTGTAATTAAATATAAATTACAATTTTGCCTTTAATATTCAAAAACTTATATATAACTAGATTTGATTTCTCGTTTTTGCTTTCTCATATCCATTATTATGTGTATGTCCCATTCGATTCTAAATATGTTGGCAACAAATAAAATTAAATAATTAATTAATAGTTGAAGGTCAAGAATGTTATCTAGCAATATGTCATGATTATCCAAATATTTGGAAAGTTAACAATGGTTTGACTTAATATTTCAGTCCGTGGTTTATCATTGTAATTAATATCCTTCATCATTAATGTTCTAATTAAGTAATTAGGTATGAAGTATGTATGCTTTACTAAATATTGTTAGTTATCTTAATCTTAACTATTGGTAATTTGAATGAAATTCCAAACCTAATTTACTATTTTCATTCTACTTTGTACAAGAATTTCTTAATCAATATTAGTAGAGAATAATTGGAATATTTTCTCTAACTTACTAAGGTGATGAATCTCAATCTTAATTACACAAGTATCCAATGCACCATGATAAGTCATATTTTTATAGTATTTTTAGCTTAATTTTTGTTAGGAATTTTAGAATTTTGTGATTACTTTGATTAGTTTTTCACTTAGATTTATTTATGTTTTAGTAAGTTCCCGTTATTCTTGATAAACTTGATTTGAAGGGTTTTTAGTAGGAAAATAACTAAAAATTGCATCAAAGAAGGTTGGGGCTAAAATTGAAATTCTAAAAGCTCAACATGGCCAAGTTAGGGAAATCAATTGGCCGAATTTCATTACTCAGCCCCTGTAAATCTTTGCATGGGCTGCATGAAAATATTAAAAGAGCCCATCTCAAGTATTGCTCAAGCCCAACCTGATGAAAGAAGACTCCTAAACAGAAAAGGAATTCAAATCAGTTTCCTACTTGGATTTGAAGACACCCTATGAAGTCTACATAAAGAGAGATCACAGCAGCAAGCAGGGGAATGAATCGATTTTTCATTGAATCTTAGATCTCAAATTTGGATTCTATTCTTTTCTTAGTTTTTCTCTCTCTATAAGAATTCAAGCAATCAAGTTGTGTAAAGAATCAAGGGAGCCGTCTATGCGATTGTTTGACTAGTTTTTATATCTAAACTCTTGATCTTGTTTTTATTTCCATTAGTTCTTATTATTTATGGAATTATTTTTAGATTTTACTGAGTTTATTTAATTACTATGTCGAACTAAAGTCCCATACTAGTGATTTGATGTAGCTTAACTTCTATCCCAATTTATGATATTAGATTCGTTTTTCTTTGTTCAAGTTATAATTTATTATTGAATTTAATGCTTCCAGGTAGATTTTATCCCCTGGATATATTTATTTCATTAATCACTATCGGAAGAAGGGTTTTTGAATAAGAAAAAGGTAATAAATTACATGAAAATAATAACTTGATGCGGAAGCTATATGGTTTGACTCATGGGGGGTTTTCATAATTTAATAACCTTAGGTTATGAATTCTTGAACAACCCATAAAACTTAATGATTTAATTCATATTTGGTTGTACTATTGGGAGATAGGCAATTAACGGGATTAAAATAACTAACAATACATCGGGAGAGCTTGTTAGGGACTCTAGGGTTGTTTCCCTTTTTTGAACAATTAAAGTTGATTAACAAACTAATAAAATAAATTGGGTAGAGTTAAGTGAAGTCAATATTTCTAGTAGCTTTTAACCCTTGATTTCTCTTCATCAACTATTTTTATTTGAATTCTTTTCTACTATTTTATTTTATTTTACTTTACTTTTACAAATATTCTTTTTATTATCGTTTAAATAATAGTATATTAAAATAATTTTGGTACTTGGTATACAATCTTCGCGGGATGATACTCCACTCACTTCTTATTACTTGTTGCGATTTCGTGCACTTGCGAAAATTGCTGTCAAGTTTTTGGCGCTGCTGTCGGGGATTGGCGTTACCAATATCAATACTATTTAATCTATTATTAATTTAGACTTTTATTTTTCTGTTATTTTAATTTTTTTAAAGATTCTTTCAGGTATTTATGCAAAGACGATCTCAAAATAGTGAACTTTAGTTTTTGATCCAAAAATTGAAAGGACTTGTCAAAGGAATAACGCAACAAAAAGGAATCGAGTGCGTGAACAACGAAGGCGATCAACCATGGCTGGATTAGGATACGAGATTCATGACTTATTGGAGCAAGAGGAACAAGGGATACTGTAGCATCAGTTGAAGCAAAATCAAAGAAATCATGTTCATACTTTAGGCGACTACACTACCCCTTCTCTCAATGGGACCACCTCTAGTATCACTAGGCCTAGAGTAGAAACTAAAAATTTTGAGATTAAATATGCCATTATCCAAATGTTTTCTACCTCAATCCAATATGGAGGGTTACCTAGTGAGGATCCAAATGCCCATATCACTAATTTTCTTAGAGATTTGTGATACCTTTAAATAAAATGGAGTTTCTGAGGATGCTATTAGGTTGAGATTATTTCCTTTCACCTTGAGAGATAAGGCACGTGCTTGGCTACAATCATGCCTTGTAGGAAGTTTTACCACATAAGATGAGTTAGCTAAAAAATTTTTGGCAAAATTCTTTCCATCTTCAAAGACCACCAAGTTATGCAATGAGATATTAACTTTTGCCCATCATGATCAAGAAAGCTTTTATGAAGCTTGGGAGAGATTTAAGGACCTATTGAGAAAGTACCCACATCATGCTCTTCCTAAGTGGCTCCAGGTACAAACTTTCTATAATGCATTGTCTCCTAACATTAAAATTACTATGGATGCAGCTGCTGGGGGATGCTTTGAAAGGAAAGGGATTGATGAGGCCTATGATTTGATAAAAGAGATGGCAAGCAATAACTATTATCAAAACTCTTTGAAAAGGAAAAAGACTGTAGGAATTTATGAGATTGATGCCATAACGGCGCTTAATGCTAAGGTGAATAATATGGTAAGAAAATTGGATTTATTGACCTCTAATTCTGTTAATTCTATTGTGCAAGCTTGTGATAGGTGTAATGGTCAACATGGTGTTGGGGACTGCATGCTGGATAATGTGAACCCTCAAACCTTGGAGCAAGTCAATTATGTGATGAATCAAGGGAAGAAGAATTACCCATTTTCTAATTCTTATGATAACAGGTTGAGAAATCACCCTAATCTTTCATATGGGAATCCAAAAAACTCCTTGAATCAACCACCAGGCTTTCCTCCATAAGAGAAAAAGGTACACGATGATCTCCTTACTGCTCTTTCTAAATCCCACAAGGAGTTTATGAATGAAACTAGGAAAAATCACAAAATCCAATAAATTAGGAATTTGAAAATCCAACTTAGACAATTTGCTAGCATAATGGCCTCAAGACCTCAAGGTACGTTACCTAGCAATATAGAGAAAAACCCTAAAGAACAGGTACAGGCCATTACCTTAAGGAGCGAAAAAGAATTAGAGGAACCCATGAGAAAGGAAGAAGGTAGGAAAGAGAAGAAGGACATTCCTATCATTGATCTTGAGGAAAAAGAGGAGGTAAAACCCTATGTTCCACCTGTTCCTTTTCCTCAAAGACTCAAATAGTCCAAGGATGACAAAAGCTTCCTCAAATTTCTTGATGTGTTCAAAAAGATTCAAATAAATATTCCTTTTGCTGAAGCTCTTGCTCAAATGCCCAGTTATGCAAAATTTTGAAGGAGAATTTGAGCAAGAAAAGGAAGATTGATGATCAAGAAACTGTAATGTTAATGGAGGAGTGTAGTGCAATGATTCAAAATAAATTGCCTCCTAAGTTAAAGGATCCATGGAGTTTTTCTATCCCTTGAAATATTGGAAATCTTGATTTTGATAAGGCTTTAGCTGATTTAGGTGCAAGTATTAATTTTATGTCTTATGAGGTCTTTAAAATGCTAGGGATGGGAGAGCTGAAACCAATAAGGATGTCTCTACAATTAGCAGATCGTTCGATCAAACACCAAAGGGGAATTGTGGAAGATATACTCGTAAAGATAGGTAAGTTTATTTTTCCTGTTGATTTCGTTATTCTTGACATTGATGAAGATAGAGAAGGATCCCTCATTCTTGGAAGACCTTTCCTTGCAATCGCACGAGCTTTGATTGATGTTCATGAGGGTAAGTTGACTCTAAGGGAAGGTCAGGAGGAAGTTTTTTTTTATGTTCTTAAATCTTGCAAGCTTCCTATGGATTCTAGTGATTGTTTTAGGATTAATGTTGTTAACAATTATGCGGATGACACGTTGCATGCTAAAAATATTGATAACATTGATGATCAAAACATCAAAAGTAAGGAAGAGAGCGAACCTTCGAAGTAAGAACTAAAACAACTTCTTTCTCATCTTAAATATGCTTTTTTAGGTGATAATAATTCTTTTCCTGTTATTATTTCTTCTCACTTGTCACTTGATCAAGAGGAAAGGTTGTTGCAGGTTTTAAGGAAGCATAGAAAAGCCCTGGGATGGTCAATTTCAGATTTGAAGGGAATAAATCCAAGTGTGTGCATGCGTAAGATTTTGATGGAGGAAGACTATAAACCTACAATTGAGCACCAAAGGAGATTGAATCCGAATATGAGGGAAGTAGTCAAAGCTGAAATCATTAAACTCTTGGATGTGGGAATTATTTATCCGATTTCAGATAGTAGATGGGTAAGCCCTGTGCAAGTTGTTTCCAAGAAAGGAGATGGTTATTCAGGATATTTCCAAATTTCCATAGCCCCCGAGGATCAAGAAAAGACCATTTTCACTTGCCTTTATGGTACTTTTGCATATAGGAGAATGCCTTTCAGGTTATGCAATGCACCCGCGACTTTTCAAAGGTGTATGACGTCCATATTTTCTGATATGGTTGAGAAATTCATTGAGGTTTTTATGGATGATTTTTTTATATTTGGTTCTTCTTTTGATTCTTGTCTTTATAACCTTTCTCTTGTAATGCAGCGATGTGAGGACACTAACCTTGTTTTGAATTGGGAAAAATGTCATTTTATGGTTAGTGAAATTATTGTTTTAGGGCAACGGATTTTTGAAAAGGGAATTGAGGTAGACAAAGCAAAGATTGAAGTGATTGAAAAGCTACCACCTCCAAATTCAGTTAAACGAGTTAGAAGCTTTCTTGGACATGCCATATTTTACAAGAGATTCATCAAGGACTTCTTAAAAATCTCTAAACCTCTTTGTAATGTATTAGTTAAAGATGTTGATTTTGATTTTAATGAAGAGTGTTTAAATGCTTTTGATAGGTTAAAAAAGGAATTGATTTCAGCTCCCATAATTGTCGCACTTCATTAGAGCTTACTATTTGAGCTTATGTGTGATGCTAGTGATCATGTTGTAGGAGCCATTCTTAGACAAAGGAAGGAGAAGAAGTTGCATGTTATCTATTATGCTAGTCGTACCTTAAATGATGCGCAACTCAACTATGCCACCACTAAAAAGGAGCTTCTGGCCATTATTTTTGCATTTGATAAATTTTGAGCATAGTTAATAGGAGCTAAAACAATAGTCTATATTGATCATTCAGCTATTAAGTATTTGTTAGAAAAGAAAGATGCAAAGCCTAGACTAATTCATTGGGTTCTTCTCTTGCAGGAATTTGATTTGGAGATTCGTGACAAGAAAGGGACTGAGAATCTTGTGGTTGATCACCTTTTCAGACTTGAGTTGGGTAAGGAAGAGAAAGAAGAAGTTCAAATTAATGAAGACTTTCCCCATGAGCATCTCCTTCTCTTAGCAAATAGGCAAGCTCCATGGTATGCTGATATAGTGAATTTTCTGGCTTGTAATCCTCCTCCTAATCTTTCTTACCAACAAAAGAAAAGGTTTTTCCATGATGTTAAATTCTATTATTAGGAGGACCCTTTCTTGTTCAAGTATTGTAATGACCAACTTTTGAGAAAGTGTGTGTCGGAGGAAGAGATGGAGAGTGTACTTAAACATTGTCATACTTTTGAATGTGGAGGACATTTTGGAGGAAACAAAACGGCGGCACGAGTCTTAGAAAGCAGTTTGTATTGGCCTAACTTATTTAAAGATGCTTTTAACTTTGTTCTTCTTTGTGATCGTTACCAAAGGTTAGGTAATATCTCCAAAAGACATGAGATGTCATTGAACAATATTCTTGAAGCGGAGATCTTTGATGTTTGGGGACTGGATTTTATGGGACCATTCCCATCTTCCTATTCCAATCAATATATCCTAGTGGTAGTGGATTACGTGTCTAAATGGGCGGAAGCCATTGCTTTACCTAACAACGATGCTAAGAGTGTGATGAACTTCATCAAGAAATACATCTTTACACGCCATGGTACCCCTCGAGCAATTATCACGGATGGAGGTAAGCATTTTTGCAATAAGTATCTTGATTCTCTCCTTGCAAAATATGGTGTTACTCATTGTGTAGGTACCCCTTACCATCTGCAAACAAGTGGGCAAGTTGAGGTAACTAATAGAGAAATAAAAAAGATTCTTGAGACTACAGTTGGTCAATCGAGGAAGGATTGGTCCAAGAAACTTGACGATGCACTTTGGGCCTATAGGACTACATTTAAAACACCAATCGGGATGTCTCCATATCAAATGGTCCATGGTAAGGCTTATCATCTACCCGTTGAGTTGGAACATAAAGCGTATTGGGCAATACAGTTCTTGAATTTCAATACCAAGGAGGTAGGGCAAAGGAGAGCCTTCAATTGAACATGGTGGATGAAATGAGGATGCATGCCTATGAGAGTGCCGGAATTTACAAGGACCTAACCAAAAAGTGGCATGACATGCATATTATTTTGCGGGGTCTAAGAGTCGGACAAAAGGTATTACTCTGTAACTCTAGACTTCGTCTTTTTCCAGGTAAATTGCGTTCTCGATGGTCCAGACCCTTCGTCATCAAAGAAAATTTTCCACATGGAGTGGTTGAGATTGTTGATGGAGATCAAAGCTTCAAAGTTAATGCTCAAAGATTGAAGGTTTACCGACATGAAGTTTTTGATCTAGTCAAAACCGCAATGAGCCTTACTTGAAAGAAAAGGAGTATGAGTCGAGCTTAATGACGTTAAACAAAAGCGCTTGTGGGAGACAACCCATCTTTGTTTTGTTTCTCTCCATTTTTCTTTGATTTTGTTTTATTTTAATTGACCTTTTTTTAATTCTACCAAATTTAATGTTTTGTTTGTGTTTTTTAGGTGCTTTTTCCTTACAGGACAGTCTCTGGCAAGCCCAAGCCGTGCCAAAGAGCACGCCCATGCCAAATAGAGAGAAATCGCAATTGCAAGTCAGACCCTGGCATGCCTCAGGCATGCCATACCGCACGACCGTGCAAAATAAGGCAAGTTTGCACTTCAAGGTCAGACTTTGGCACGCCCCAACAGTGCCAGAGAGCACGCCCTTGCTGAATAGAGCAGAAAGGTACTTGCAAGTCAGACTTTGGCATGCCCCAGCCGTGCCATAAAGTATGCCCGTGCTGTGCCAACCAACATGTAAGAGTTAGACTCTGGCACGACCAGGCCGTGCCAGACTGCACCCCCATGCAAATTTGGGCAAAAATCAATACTGAGAGTCAGACTTTGGCACATCTAAGCCGTGCCAGAGAGCACACCCGTGCCACATCATATTTAACCCATTTAAAGCCAACTTTTGGTTCCCGCACAAACCTTAGCCCTACTTCTTTATAAACTCCTCTAACCCATTCTTTCTTTCCCTCATAACCGGCCCCCACTCTCTCTCGAAACCTCCATTCTTTTTCTTTTTTTTTCTCTCATAACCACTCCATTACCCTCTTCTCTCTCTTCCACCATGCCTCCAAGATATAAGAGAAGTAGATCTACTGCTTCCTTGGCTGTGAGAGTTCGACCAACACCTTCTGCAACTCCTCCACCACCACCACCACCACCTCCACCCACGGGACCACCTCCGCCACCATTCGAAATCAAGTCAAGCGAACAACAAGCAAGGTACAATAAACTCTCTCTTCGCCCTATTTTTCCTAATCACTTTTTGGATGAGCAAGCATTAGAAAAGGTTAACCTTAGGAATGCTGTTATAGAACCTCTTAAATGAATTGGGTGGGAGCAGTTTATTTCCATGAAGGATTTTGTATATGCACCTTTGACTTTGGAATTCTTAAGTTCTTTTTCTTCCACAATCCTTCCATGGGATGAAGGGTACCTAAGTAACATTAGTTTTAGGCTCCTTGGGAGGGACTATGAACTTTTAGTGAATGAGTTTAGTCATATTTTTGGGTTCCCCACTAAGAATGCCCTTAGGTCGATACCCAAGGATTTTCGTGATCGTAGTACATGGAATGATCTAACTGGACTGAATAATTACAATCCTAGGGTATCAAAAGCCTCCCATTTACGTAACCCAGCATATAGATACATTCACAAGTTTTTGGCTAATACCGTCTTTGGTAGAAGTGAGAGTGATAGGGTGTTGGGGTCCAATGAGTTGTATTTTATCTGGGCTATTGATTAAGGAATTTTACTCAATGTGGGTTTCTAGTTATGTCAACGTTAGGAGAGGATTGCAAGGGTAGGTAACGGAGCTATAATGATAGGGTGTTTTGTGATGCGTATTGCCACTTATTTGAATGCTTGGAACCCAGCTAGACCTATTATGATAATGTTGGAGGTGGGAAGGGGACTAGGCTCAACTTGGATGTAATGATACATATGAAACTGGTTGAGAGAATAGGGGACACATACCGTGTGGGAACTTAGGAAAAGTGGCATGATCCCAACATTGGAGAGGATATAGGCGATCCGACAAGTGTTGAAGAGGAGCACCCTCTAGGTTTTGAAACATTTACTGGAGCTGAAACTTCTGGAGTTGGTTCCTCTTTTCAGCAATCATCCGATATGTCCAATGAGGAAGTTCTTGCGCATTTAATGTCTAGAATGGACATGGTGGATGCTCAATTCCAAGGGATGGAAACTATGGTCTCTTATAGGTTCTCATCCATTGAAATTTTGCATGGAGGGCGTGAATCACATCTAGACACTATGCAAAATCAGTACCAAGGGATCAACAGCCAAATCTAGACGTTAATTCAAATGTTGCAGCAGCATCCTCTGCCTCCTCCTCCTATAGATTGAGGCATTGTTTCATTTGTTATTTTAGTCATTGTCCAAGTGTTTCTTTTGAATTTTTTTTTTAGTTATGTTTTAGTTGTGTTTCAGTTTGAATTATTTGTTTTCAAAACTAACTATATTTTATTTAGTTTCTCTCATTTTCAGCTTCTAGCCATTGCATTCTGTTTCATATTACATCTTTCATTATATTCCTCAATACAATGGTGGTAACAGGTTATCAAACCCTCTTTCTTTCATAATTCTTCCATTATGTGTTGTGGCATGAATTTAAGTTTGGGGAATCATTTGATTTTTCACATTGAGGACAATGTGCTAGATTAAGTTGGGGAAGGGAAATTCTAGTTAAATTTTTTTACACTTTGATTGGTTTAATGTGGTTGGAATTATTATAAGTAAGATTAAAAATTATCATAATTTAATAACTTGTTATAAATTTAGTCGTTTTTCTATTATAGCATGTTTTAGTTTAAATTTGAATTTTTTAACTTAATAATATTTCTTGTGTGAATATTTATTTTTAAGATTATAAATACCCATTTTTGAAATGATTATGATAGATATATATGTTTTGATCAAAATTAATTAACCTTGGCATTCCTAGAACAAAATTGAAAATTCTTTTGAGACGAAATTTTTAAAGTGCTCACATTAGATAGAGATGATTTAGGCATTCCTTGTTAAACTACATATTTTGGTTTACACCACCATAAGTTATCTATAACCATTGCAACCAATTTGAAGTCTATTACCCAATATTTTTCTTGTTACCCATATTAAACCAAGCCATTTAAACCTAAATTGTTTAAACTTTTACCCTAAGTGTGATCATGTATAGTTAAAAAGATTTGATCTTGTAGGAACATAGTAAGAAAATAAAGAGGGAAATATATTTTATGAAAACACTAGCAAATGGAGAAATTAGAAGAAAAGAAAAATAGAAGCACCCCAAGAAAAAGAAAAATAAAGATCAATCAAAAATTCAAGTTTGGGGAAATCTTAAGCAAGGAAGAAACTACTCAAGGATTACAAAAAGACCTTACTAAAAGCATTTCTAGTAATAAGCTAGTAAGAAATTCCAAGAAAATCTCCCATTACAAATAAAGGTGTATGTTCTTATGAAATCAAAATCTTGATATTATACATTTTTGCACCATTTGATTTCCTATATCCTTTTCTTTTGACTTAACTAAATCAACCCCATAAGCCCCAATACAACTCTAGTAAAAGACCTTTTGATCTTGATAATGGTGTAGCACTTAAAATTATGAAGAAGGGATAGCTAATTTTGCCTATGGGAATGTTGAACTTAATTTCATCATATATATTTCAAAGGTTAATAAGTTTTATGAAAATTCATATGTTATCTATCATGATTTGATCAATTATTGGTGTTGAATTCTTGATAATCTATATTCATACTAGGGAATGTGTTTTGTTAAGAGTTTGAATTTTTGCAAAAATATAGCTAGTATAGAAAACACTCAATTTATTTTCATGTTAATAGATTTTTTATATTTTTAAGATTGTGAATAATTATCTTCAACCATATTAATCTAGTTTTGTTTTATCTTGTTTTGTTTAATTTAGTTTCATTTAGTCTTGTTTTGTTTTATTGTTTGATGACAAACAATGGTTCAAGTTTGTGGAATTTTGATAAGTCATATTTTTATAGTATTTTTAGCTTAGTTTTTGTTAGGAATTTTAGTATTTTGTGATTACTTTGATTAGTTTTTCACTTAGATTTGTTTATATTTTAGTAAGTTCCCGTTATTCTTGATAAGCTTATTTTGAAGGGTTTTTAGCAGGAAAATAGCTAAAAATTGCATCAAAGAAGGTTGAGGCTAAAATTCAAAGTCTAAAAGCTTAATATGGCCAAATCAGGGAAATCAATCAAGTCGAATTTCATTACTTAGCCCATGTAAATCTTTGCATGGGCTGCATGAAAATATTAAAAGAGCCCATCTCAAGTATTGCTCAAGTCCAACTTAATGAAAGAAGACTCTTAAACAAAAAATGAATCCAATTCAAATCAGTTTCTTACTCGGATTTGAAGACATCCTATGAAGTCTATATAAAGAGAGATCACACAACAAATAGGGGAATGAATCGATTTTTCATTGAATCTTAGATCTCAAATCTGGATTTTATTCTTTTCTTAGTTTTTCTCTCTCTATAAGAATTCAAGCAGTCAAGTTGTGTAAAGAAACAAGGAAGCTGTCTATGTTATTGTTTGACTAGTTTTTATCTCTAAACTCTTGAGCTTGTTTTTATTTCCATTAGTTCCTATTATTTATGAATTATTTTCAGATTTTACTGAGTTTTATTTAATTACTATGTCAAACTAAACTCCCATACTAGGGATTTGATGTAGCTTAACTTCTACCCCAATTTTATGATATTAGATTTGTTTTTCTTTGTTCAAGTTATAATTTATTATTGAACTTAATACTTCCAAGTAGATTTTATCCCCTGGATAGATTTATTTCATTAATCACTATCCGAAGAAGGGTTTTTGAATAAGAAAAGGGTAATAAATTACATGAAAATAATAACTTAATGTGGAAGCTATATGATTTGACTCCTGGGAGGTTTTCATAATTTAATGACCTTAGGTTGTGAATTCTTGAACAAACCATAAAACTTAATGATTTAATTCGTGTTTGGTTGCACTATTAGGAGATAGGTAATTAACGGGATTAAAATAGCTAACAATATATCGGGAGAGCTTTTTAGGGACTCTAGGATTGTGTTTCCCCTTCTTGAACAATTAAAGTTGATTAACAAATTAATAAAATAAATTAGATAGAGTTAAGTGAAGTCAATATTCCTAGTAGCTTTTAACCCTTGATTTCTCTTCATCAACTATTTTTATTTGAATTCTTTTCTACTATTTTATTTTATTTTACTTTATTTTTACAAATATTCTTTTTATTATCATTTAAATAATAGTAGATTAAAATAATTTTGGTACTTGGTATACAATTTTCGCGGGATGATACTCTACTCACTCTTTATTACTTGTTGCGATTTCGTGCATTTGCGAAAATTGCTGTCACACCATTGCTTATTATCCATAAATGAATAATGTGAATGAAGAATCAAAATATGATTATCCCTATATAAGATAACTTAGTAATTTTAAGTCAATGGATTACTTACACAAACCATCACTTAATTATTCTATAGACACATGTAACTCTCCATATGAAATTCTCATTTTGGTCAATTTAGTGGACTTGTTTAAATAACAAGCACTTAAATATTAGTTCTAGATATCACATATATCTCAATTTATGAAAACAATTGCTTTCTTTGACAAAGGAAAGAACATAATATGTACCAGTCTCAACAGCTCTAATCATTGTTCAATAATAAGGAGAAAATTGATCGAAAATATTTGGGGACATTACTTTAATACAAAATAAAACTCATAATTATAACTATATTATAATTTATTTTGCAAAATAATATTGTCTCATGAACTTTATTTATTACTGAGATTCATCTAACAGAATATAAAAAATAAATAAATGTCTTTTTATTAATAATGAAGTATTTATTACATAAAATATTATATTCAAAATATAACCAATCAGTTTGCTATAAACATATAATTAACAGGTCTGGTCTTTGGATATAAATCCAAAAATTAAAGATTTCCTATGGAGGGCTTTAAGAGATCTTTTGCCAACAATGGATAAATTAAATCGAAGGGGCAAAATTATTAATAATTCATGTGGCTTTTGGGGAAGCTATGAGAACTTAGGTCATGTTCTCTTGGATTGCGATGTAGCTAGGAGAGTGTGGAGGGAAGGTGGCTTTGGTGATCTAACATTTAATATTTCTTCTAAGTTGTGCTTTTCTCATGTCCTGACTGCACTTTTAATGGAAAATCAAGTTACTTTTGCTGCTCTAGCTTGGAGATCATAGTATCCTTAGAATTCATTGCTTTGGGATAATTTGGATTAAACATCATATGCTATTCATGTAGTGGCTATGAAGATTGTATTTGATTGGCGCAGAGTTTTTGTTGTTGTCCTTATACATGTTATGCAATTATGTGCAGCAGATGTTCCTCTTAGTTTTGGTTCTACATCAGTTATAAGGTGGTTTTACTTTGTGGATGTGCTTCCTTTCCTCAATTAAATATTTTTTGTTATTGTGGCATTGTAGAAGATTGTAAAGGGTGTTTCTTAACTATTGTATCGGACTAGTTTCAAGGACTAGGAGCTCCTAACTTGGTGGAGGCCATGTGTCATGGGCCGAATTTCTTCCCCTATGCCAAAGACTTGCATCAAGGGCCTAAGGCATGCTTTGAGGGCCAAAAATGAGTTTGGAGTCGATTGGCCTATGGGAGGCAAGCCAAAACCCAAGCCAGGCAAGACTTGGGCTGCCAGGCGCAAGGCTTGGGTGAGCTAGCATGCAGGTAGGCCTAGGGCGTGCTATAGAGGTGAGCTAGGCTGAGCAAGGCACAAGGTAGCAAAGGAAAACACTCTAGAATCACCTAGAGCATGTGAGAGAGGCTTAGAATGCACAAGGGAGGAGGCCACAAGGCAAGGCATGTAGGTTATAGAGGGTTCTAATGCATGCTGGGGCATGCCAGGGATGCAAGCTCTAGAAAATTCTAGAGAAGGCAAGACAACCAAAGAATAGTTTAGAAGAACATGGGACGTTCTAGTCAAGCCTATAAGATGCAAGAGAGATCTGGGGTGATCAAGAGGGTTCTAAAATAATCTACAGCCAACTAGAAGGATGAAGAGTCATCTGGAGTCTTCTAAAGAAATCCAAGTACCATGGAGCACCTTCTAGCGCCATCCAGCACCTCCTAGGCATCTCTAAAAAATTTTGGCCAACTCTAGGCCAAGGATCTGCCTAGAACATTCTAGAGAGCACATGAGCTGCATGCTTATAAATAGGAAATTGTACATAGCTTATAGGCATAGAGGGACATAGGCAACAAGTGAGGCATTGAGTGTTAGTAAGCTAAGTGATAGAACACTTTGTATACTCATAGGCAGTGTAATCTTTTCCATTGCTTAATGAAATTGTTTCATTCTATATCATATGTCTACCTCACATTTGCTTGGGAAGCCTTAGCACTTGCATTTGCTGACATTTCGCTGCGTGTATTGGGGAAGGCTGGCTTAGCACAATGGGTGTGCCTACGCGCTGCACGAGGGATGAGTTTATGTGAAGAAATTCACCCCGTGACACATGGCTTTGAGAACGTGTTTGCATTGATAAGCAAATATGAATGCTCATACATTGGCTAGAGCATCATATGATCATGCTAGTTTCCATGTTCGAAATTCAATTCTAAATGTACTTGCTAATTTTTATTACTTCTGATTTGAATTTAAAAAAAAAATTTAAATTCTGACTTTTATTTTTCATTTATGTATTTGCGATTGTTTGACCTTATTTCCTGTAGTAATAAACAATTGAACTTATTAAATTTTAATTTTCACTTTTCATTCATTTCTTTGTTCTGAGATTGTCCATTGCCCCTAAGTGTGTATCGGACTCTCAAATCAATCACTTATAACAAAATGAATACGGGTTATGATTCCTTAGTAAATCTTGACAAAGTTATCACAGTCTATCCATTTTACCACGGTATAGATCCTAAGCGTTTAGTGCTATCATGTAAGTTCATCATACCATCATGCATGTTTGCACACACTCTTAAAGAAATTAGGAGGTTAAAATAGAAAAGGGGATTTAAAGGTGACTTGAAATACAAGTTAATTCAGTTTATTTGTATAGATTTACATGTCAAATAAAATATTTATTTTCTTTATTTACAGGGGGTTTTTTTTTATCAGCGAAAGATTTTTATTTTATTAGTTAAATGTATTGAGAAAAAACAGAGCTAAATCAAGAAAACTACATCTGAGCCTATATATAGGCCCCAAATATACCTAATTCTACTTGAAAATGCTAAGCGAAAAGACCTGTAAAAATCCCAAAAACAAAATACAAATTTCTCTTGAGATAAGAAAAGAAAAAGAAATTACACTGAAACAAAATTATAACCACGCCAAAAAAGGTTCTGTAGAAATTACTCCTTTTTTAACTAGATTATCCGCAAAACTATTACTTTCTCTATTAATGTGTTTAAATTGGAAGGAAGATAATGAACCAAGAAGACAGTCAAGCCTATTGAAATTGTACCACCATCTCCAAGGGCGATGATCATGTTTAGAAACCCAGCTCAAGACCACTCTAAAATCCATCTCGAAGGTAATTGGAATATTGGCAACCTCTGAACAAGCATAAATCTCAATAGCTTTTAACAAAGCGAATAACTGAGCCACATTTGACTCTTCTGAACCAATAGATTCATAAAAAAAAACATAAAACAAACCATTGCGAATTCCTCAGAACACCTCCAATACCCGCTAGTCCAGGTTTTTCTAGAGTAGACCCATCTGTGTTGAATTTAAGAGATCCTTCTTGAGGAGGAGCCCAACGTCTTGAAATTAATGGCACAATAGCTTGAAATATATTGCACTTTGACACTAACAAAGGATACGTAATCCAATCATTTAGGCTATTAGGGAGAGAAGGGAACTTAACTTTCAAAATCTCAGAACTTCTAATTTGGATTCCTTCTATAACTTGATTAACTTCCTGCAATTCGTTTGAGTATACCAACTTGTTTCTACATAACCAAAGTGACCAAGCTATTACAAAGAATAAAATTAACCATGCAAACTTTAGGCCCTTGAATTATAATAGAAATTCCCATTGCCACCCCAAATTGGTAAAGGAACTTGGAAGAACAGCTCTCACACCCCACCATCTAAAGATAGCATTCTAGATTTTATTCGCAAAAACACAGCCAAGTAATAAATGATTTGAATTTTCAATTGATGACCTGCAGAAAGAACATGAACACTCTTGAAATGCAACCACTTTTGAAGAAATTCTCCTTAGAGGGAATCCTATTAAGAAAAGCTTTCCACACAAAGAGTGAGGTTTTTGGAAGAACACTGTTGACCCATACCAATTTAAGATTAAACTCAGGAACTTGACCACCGATCTCCGTATCTTCCATTAAATTACACAAGCTTTTTACTGAAAAGGCACCATTTTTGTCATAAATCCAAACTAATTTATCATCTCTACTAGGCATGATTGAAATATTATCTAATGACGACTTGAGCTGAATCAACAAATCAATTTCAAAAGATCTCATCTCTCTTTGCTAATGCAAGTTCCACTTCCCAATCCCATTTTCAATATATCCGTAGTCACAAACAAAAGCTTTTTCCAAGCTGCTGATTCTAAAAAGTCTAGGAAATGTTATTTTCAATGGAGCATCTCCTAGCCAAATGTCCCACCAAAATCTGATATTTTTACCATTGCCCACTAACCATTTAAAACCTCTTTCAATAAAATCATTGGTTGAGTTTACATTTGCACCTAGAGACACCACTTCCCTCTAGTAGGGGCTGAGTTTTCTCCATATGGGTGTCTCCACATTAGATTGTAATAAGGCTTCCTTCCCATACTTAGAGATCAGAATCTCTTTCCACAGTGAACCTTTCTCTTTTTTAAAACGCCACCACCATTTGCATAGTAAAGATAAATTTTTCCTTTGAATGGAACAAACCCCTAAGCCTCCTTTACACTTTCTATGGTTAATAATCCTCCAACAAACCCAATTAATAGGATGCTCACCATCAGCTCCACGGCCCCATAAAAATTTTCTTTGAATTTGCTCTATTTTGAGAATCACTTTATAAGGAGCCTTAAACATTGACATGAAATAAAGAGGCAATGCAACCAGTATTGACTTAAGCAGACAAACTTTTCCACCAAATGATAAAAATTTAGTCTTCCATTTTGATAACTTATTCTCCATTTTTGAGATGATAGGCTGCCAAGTCTCAAACTTTTTAGCATTTGCCCTAATTGGAATCCCCAAATATTTAGAAGGAAAAGAACCATGTGAACTGTGTAAGACACTAGCCAAAGAACTCACCTCATCCTCATTGACATTAATACCAAAAATGCAGCTTTTATTGAAATTAATCTTTAGACCAGATAAAAACTGAAAGCAGAGAAGGAGTCTTCGGATATTCAAAACTTCTGACCTGTCTGCTTTATTGAAAATCATGGAATCATCTACAAATTGAAGGTGAGACACAATCCCCTGTTTCGCCCCCACTCTAATTCCAGAAATAAAGCCTTTGAGCACAGCATTTGACATTAAAATATTTAAAGCTTCGGCTGCAATCAAGAATAAAAAGGGTGATAAAGGATCTCCCTCTTTTAAACCCCTTTTCATAGTGAATTCTTCAGTAGGGGATCCATTTACAAGGACCGAGAGTTTAGATGTTTAAACATTCAAGAATCCCACCACACCATCTATCACCAAATCCCATCATCTTCATCATAGAAAGTAGAAAATTCCAATTTACCCAATCATATGCTTTAGCAAAATCAGCCTTAAATAGAATTCCTTTACCCTTTTTCCTTTTTAGCTCATGGATTATTTCATTCGAAATAAGAACCCTATCCAGGATCTGTCTGCCATTAATGAACCCGTTTGATTTTCACTAATAACCGAGCCGATAACTTTCTTGATTCTCAAAGCCAAAACTTTTGAAACGATTTTGTACAAGCTACCAATAAGTGAAATGGGTCGATAATCATTCAAACTCTGAGGGCATTGTGTTTTTGGAATGAGTGTCAGGGAGCTTGAATAGATACCATTAACCAATCTACCATTTGAATGAAATTCGTGAAAAAATCTAACCAAATCGTTCTTGATGATATCCCAACTTTGTTTGAAGAATTCAAGTGAAAAACCATCTGGACCCGGAGCTTTGGATCCGTCGCAACTCCAAATGGCCTCTTTAATTTCATTTTCTGAGAACACATCTTCAATATTTGTGACTTCCATTAAAGATAATTTTCTCTGAACTCCACTTACTAAAACTGGTCTGTGAACAATTGGGTCTGAATAAATATCAGAGAAAAATTTTTTTGTAACATTTCTAACCTGCTGAACATCAGTCACCCAATTTCCATTTGCCATTAGTCCTCCAATGCAATTTTTCGCATAACTTTAATTGATAATAGCATGACAAAATTTGGAGTTTGCATCCCCATCTTTCACCCAATTGATTCAAGCTTTTTGTTTCAGAATGCTATCATTCTTTCTCAGGAGATTTCTCAATTTTAAGGACAGCTCTCTCCTATTATTCACCTCAATATCAGTTAAGATTGATGATTCTGCTTTTAAATCCAGAGCATCTAATGCCTTACTGCACACAGTAATCTCATTCTTGACAATACCAAAAGTAGAAAGATTCCAGCTTTTTAATGACGCTTTCAAAGAACGAAGTTTATTTAATAAAACATAGCCTGACCAACCAACGAACTGACTAGAATCCCAGCTATCTTTCACAACTTTTAGAAAAGAATGGTGCTGGCACCAACAATTTAGAAACCTAAAAGGCCTATGCCCCCAATCCAAAGTAGCTTCAACAAAAATAAGAGGGCGATGATCAGAAACAGACCTGCTTAGTCCTTGCACTCTCATGGCCGACCAATTAGCAATCCAATCACTGTTTATTAGAAACCTATCAATTCGACTGAGTTTTGACCCTGCAGCATTTTGCCAAGTATAGGGGTTTTAGAAGTGCCCTAGAAGCAAGGTGCACATTCTATAAATTCTATACAAAATTCAAACATATCTTAAATATTTGCAATTTTGACAATTTATGATGTTTAGGCCTAAGTGGCCCTCTTGGCAATAGTCTAACTATATAATGAATCTTTCCACGTTTTGCCAATTGGGGCTCATTTGGACTTATTTTTGTGCCGGCATCAACAAAAACAAACTGAAGCATTAGATCGATTTGGTCAACTCTTATTCATCTTTTTCATTCTAACTGAATTAACTAAATTTCTCAGGTGGAACGAAGTTAAATACAACAACATAAAGGTAGAATCTTTAAAAGCCATAATAACTTGAGATCACTACAAATAAATGTCAAAACCACAAATTCAAAAAAGAAAATATGTAAAAGAGTATAAAATCTAAATTTTATTATTTCCTAGGAAAAAACACAAACTCAATCTAGTAAGAATTTTAGGAAATGCTAAGATAAAATGGATGACAAACTACCACATTAACTGACAATATATATAAATATTCATCCATATTTACATTTTCAAAGAGATCCACAATCATACTGTGTATGACCAATCCCATCTCTAAAAACAACAATAATAACTATAATAATGATAATTTTTTTAATAAATAACGAGGTTTCGAATAATTTTCCGAGCAAATAAGATTGAATTGAGAGTTTAAAAAGCCTCATCCTTCTTTCCTTCAAGTATTTATCAAATGCCTCTTCAATATTTTTTGGTTCAAACCCTGAAATCTTTTGTGCTAAGCATCTAGCAAGAACAATAGCATCTTCGAAACTGGCTGCGCCCCCTTGGCCGATGTATGGACCCATGGCATGCAATGCATCTCCAGCGACTGTCACAGTTCCTTTTCTAAAGTTCTCAAGTAGTATATCCCATGGTGCACGATATTTGAATCGCGCGAGTGATAATGAATTTAGATCACAATGAGTTATCATTTCTATAACTTCTGATGGGAAATCTTGTGCTGCTTTTAAGCTTGAATGCTTAATTAGCTCTTGATTTCTTGAAATCATTGTATCTGTTCAGGTATACAAGTAAGATGAAATCATAATACAAACTTGGTGGGATTTAAGAGCTTAGAATCATTATTATGACATTTCAATTCAATTATTCTAGTTGTCTATAAATTTTTTTTTGTTTTTAACCATCCAATCTCAAATCCACTGGCCTGACTAATCCAGATTCATACAGGGTAGTCCCACAAAAGGAGTAAAACTCTCTCTCCCAAGTGTTTAAAGGGACTTTATACTCAGAGTTCGAACTCGAGATCTCTAGTTAAGTGAAAAGAGATTTCTGTCGTCTCATTTCATCTTCAAGTGATAATTATCTATAATTTAATTGAACCTATTTTAATTAAAAGTATAAAAATGGATTTTAGAAATGTTGAATCTTGTTGATAGGGTTTTAATTAATTAAAGACCGTACCTTGAGAATGCCATGGCTTTGTAATAAACCAATAGACAAGTTTATCTGTGACTGGTACTTTGCCAATTAAAGTGTGGCCTTTGTAATAATTGACAAAATCATAAGGAAGTCCATGACCGTCTGGATAATTTGTAAAGCCTCTTGCAGCTGAGTTTGAAGAAAGTTTTGCTCGTTTCAACCCTAGAAAATCTGCAACTACTGAGTTTACTCCATCACATCCTATTAGAATCTGCAAAACAAATCATAAAAAGATATTACATATTAAAAGGCAAAAAAAAAAAAGAGAAAAGAATAACGTAATAGTTTGTTAAAAATAATTTTAAAACATATTTGTGCTTACTAAATACACACAAAGAATATTCACATATATACAAAATGAAATTCATATTGGTTAATCATGTATGTGTCTGACAATCATTGATTTCATATATATATATATATATAGTGTAAGTGGTTGGTTTCTGGATCTACTATTAGAGACTGCCAAATCCAACTCAAAATTTAGTCATAGTTAAGGCTCCTTGCCTCTCTCTGAAGGTGCGTTTAGTGGGGATCGAACTCGAAAGCATTAATTTCATATTGATAGATGTATGCATAAACATCACTCATTTATAAAATTATATAATATCTATATATATTAAGAACATATATGAATCAATCATATGAACAGATAATAAGAAATAAAATAAATTTAGTATAATGAATGATAAAAATTAGTATTATAAATCCATATAAGATGGGCAGTATGAAGATACCTTGGCCTTGATAAAAGTCCCATTTTGAAGTTGAATAGTTGGATGTGAAGTTTGAGGGTCTGACTCAATATAAACAACTTGACATCCAAAACGAATCGTATCACTTGGTAGTTCACTTGCTAGTGTCTCAATAAGATCACTCCTTTTTATGCATCTTACTTCTCCTTTGCTGTGAATTTGTAATTGTTAGTAAATTGATTGTATTCTTTGTTTACATGCTTAAAATTCACTTTGGCCAAAGGAGATATTAAAGAATCAAACAAGGTCATTTATCTATTTGAATGACCCAACAATTGACATTATTAGAGTCTCATGCAATAATTAAAGGTAGAGAATTATATATTACCTGAGCTTTGATTCTCTTTCTGTGTCTTTGTCAACCCATCTCTCCCTCAACCTGTTTGTATACACAATTGGAGGTGTTACAAATCTTAACAGAAGAGAGAGAGAGAGAGAGAGAGAGAGAGAGAGAGAGACATACAAGTGGAGAGGAAAAGCAGTTAGTCTGAGGATTGAGGCAACACCAAGATGATGAAGTGCAAGCCATCCATTAGTTCTAATTGTTAGAGTTGCTCCAAATGCTCTTAAAGTTTCCGACTTTTCCAACACCAAACTGCTTATACCTTTCCTGCATGCAATTAAAGAAGGAAATACCTCTTTACTTGTTAATTAGCCTTATAATAATCAAGTTTAGTCCTTAATTACTTACAAAATGTTTAAAAAAAACAAAAACAAAAACCTGTGAAGAGCAAGTGCAGTCGCAAGCCCACAAATTCCAGCCCCTACAATTACGATGTCTTTCTCTTCACAGCTTTTCATTAGACCCTCCATTAGTTTTCTTCAGTCCTCGTTTGTTTTCAAACTGGATCTACTAATTATGCCTTGCTCTATTGAAGTTAGTCGGGCTACCTACAATGAAGGTATCAATGTATTGAGAAATTTATGAAGTAAAAATAATATACAGTGTTGAAAATCCTTGACGGAGGAAGTGAAAGTATTGCTGTCCACTTTGTCACGTGAACCAAAATTTCTTCGCTACGTCATCATTGATAGATCTTGCAGACATGGGTTCACGCGCATGGACTAGTACAGACTACAGAAAAACAATACTTAATTTAAGTTCAGATCAGTTTTAATTTATTAAACAAAACAGAATTATTTCAGTGTGGTTTGGTTTTCTATAATGATCTGGTTCGACAATCGGTTTGATTGGTGAAGGAAAGTTTGTTTTGAAACTCAACTGTCAGTCGCCAAATAATTTAGCATTGGATGTTAGGTAACAGGTACGAGACTACTAGATTATATTGTATTCTATTGTATGGTAATCAAATGCATTTTCAATTATATCTATATCAGGAGTCATCCTTACTACATGGCGGCTGTATAGTTTTTTTTTTTTTTTATTTGAAATATAAGATATGTGTGCAAGTAAATTGTCAGAAAATTAATGTATACATAGTGTGATTTAAATGTAATACAGAATTCAAAATTTTTATTATAATTATAAATGTGTTGTTTATGTAATAAATTTAGAAGGAAAAATATTTATGTATGACCATTTGAAATAGTGAAAGTATATCATTCTAATCAATAGAAGAGGTATTTTCCTCATTTTATAAGGTATTTAATGGAAAATATGCAAAAATTAGACGAAAGGAGTTTATAGTGTAACAGAAGTAAACTATAAACAAATTTTAATCTATTTAAGAAGACGGGACAAACTAGTATTTTGCAAACTAGAGAAATTATACTATAATTTTTTTTTCTCATTTTATGGCTCAACATTCATAATCAATCCATTCATCATATAATAATTACTAGACATGCAACTGAATATATAAATTCATCCTTGAACTTTACAGATGATCTATTGTGCATCTCAACTTGTAAATTTTGATACTATCACACACCTTTCGATACTAAAGGTGTGTTTAATTGAATATTTTAATAAGTATTTAATAAATTTAATTTTGCAAGTTGAAATGTTTAATAAAGTAAATTTGAAAATCAAAGTATTTAAGAGATGCAAATTTATAAGTTGAAGTGTTTATGGGTTAAAGTAAAAGTTAAGAGTACCACAAGAATAAAGTAATAAAGTTCACGAGTAAATTTATGTATTCGGCGCTAGACATGCATAGTCTATTATAAATCCTCCGTAGATATAAGTTCTCATACAAACCATAATAAGAAGTTTCTTTTACACATCCATAAGAACTCGTAAATGCCAAATATAATTATATTTCTATTCAAATAAAAATAATGAACCTTCTATCCAAAGTAAGACCAATCAATTAAAAAAAATCCTCAATTTTTAGAGTTGTTTTAATGTTACCCTAAGTCTAACTTTTTTCTTCAGGTATCCTAAATTTGAACATTAGTTATAATGGCACTACAAATTCAAATTTTACTCATTTAAGTGTCATGACCCAAAACCGTGGGCCGGACCGGCACTAGGACCTGGGTAAGCTTAAGGCCCCCGAGGCCCGTAGTAAGCCTAATCTCTGATTTCAACACCATAATTACATGAAAATATTCTACAAGTTGACCCATTATATTTTTAATGACT
>CANUEX010025640.1:0-13498 GCA_948099535.1 Jatropha multifida | reverse complement strand
GTTATGTTAAGATTTATGATTGTAATAATAATATTAAGTGTATGTAAGACTTTATGGGAATGATTGAGTTGAATAAAATAAGGCCCTGTGATAGTTTGAGTCATTAAAAATATAATGGGCCAACTTGTAGAATATTTTCATGTAATTATGGTGTTGAAATCAAAGATTAAGCTTACTACGGGCCTCGGGGGCCTTAAGCTTACCCAGGTCCTAGTCCCGGTCCGGCCCATGGAAACGGGTCGTGACAGATTTCCTCTTCCTCATATTGATATCTTGATAGATAGAGCAGCAATGATGGGATGCTACTCCATTATGGATGGATTTGCAGGGTATAACTAGATTCTCATGGCACTATTGGATAAGGCCAAAACAGCTTTTGTGATAGAGCTCAGAACTTTCTGCTATCAGGTGATGTCGTTTGGCTTAAAGAATGCCAAGGCTACTTACCAAAGGATCACTACCACATTATTTAATGACATGATCCATAAAAAGTTAGAGATTTATATTGATGATATGATTGTCATGACTAAGACACTAGAAGACCATCCAAAAGCCCTAGAGCAGTTTATGGATAAGGTAATCAAGTATAAGCTAAGATTGTACTCGAAGAAGTGTGTATTTGGGGTAACCTTCAAGAAAGTGCTAGAATTCATAGTAGGACCAAAAGGAATAAAGATCAATCCAGATAAGAGATCCAAGAGATGGAGCTACCCAAAACAAAAAAGCAAGTGCAAAATTTTTAGGAAAGATTAAGTATATCAGCAGGTTTATATCAAAGTTATCAATGATTTATGATCCAATCTTCAAGCTATTAAGGAAAGATCAACCAGTAAAGTGGACCAATCAGTGCCAAATAGCTTTCAATAAAATCAAGGAATATTTGTTGAGTCCCCAAGTTTTATGCCACCAAAACTAGGGAAATCCTTAATTCTAACCTTGATAATGGAAGATGCTAGAATTGGATTCATGTTAGCACAAGCTGATGAAGCAAGTGCTGAGAAGGTAGTATACTACTTGAGCAAAAAGCTTCTTCCAAATGAACATAAATATAACTTGATTGAAAGAACTTGCTTAGCAACTGTATGGGCAACCAGAAAGCTTCGATGCTACTTTTAGTCTTATAAGGTGATAGTAGTCTCAAGGATGGATCCAGCCAGATATGTGTATGGAACACCAGTACTAATGGAGAAGCTAGCAAGATGGTTAATCCTATTATCAGAATTTGATATTGAGTATGCCACGAAGAAAACCGTCAAAGGATGAGCAATTGCGGACTTTCTAGCCGCACATCCAGTTGAAGACAATGAGCAATGGGAGATTGATTTTGTCGATCAACATCTAAACTTGATCGAAAAGAAAGGATGGAAGCTATACTTTGATGGTTCAGCTTATAGCAAAGGAGCTAGAGTAGGCATCTGGTTAGAATCTCCACAAGGAGAAGTTATCCCAATGCTAAAAAGATTACAGTTTGCAATTACGAATAACACGGCAAAATATGAAGCCTACTTATTTGAGTTAGAAGCTCTGATTACAGTTAAAGCTAAAGATGTGGAAGCTAGTATTGATTTGATACTGGTAATTGAGCATGCTAATGGAAATTAGGAAGTCAAGAAAAATGGGTTAAAACCTTACATTGGCTACCTAGACATTGTTATTCAAAACTTCAAAAGAGTGACCTTCACACACACAAGTAGAGTGAACAATCGAGTACCAGATGCTTTGGCTAATTTAGCATCAGCCTGGGAAGAGATTTTAGTTATGCCTAACAAGTCATGTATGATGTCTTCGGATAGCATCTCTTGTTATGAAGGAGAAAGGATCATGGATATAGAGGAAGAAGATCATCCATGGTTTCATAAAGTCTTGCAATGAATGACTAGAAGGGTTTATCCTGACTCAACTACTAGAGATGATAGAAGAGCCATACAATGTTTACATTACATTTGCAGTCTTAGATAGTCAGTTTCTAAAAGAATGTCCGATTGTGTATCATTAAGATGTGTATCAAAGAAAGAAGCTAAAGACATTATGGAATAGATCCATGCCGGTACCCACATGAATGGAAAAGCACTAGCTAAGAAGATTCATAGACAAGGATTCTTTTGGTCAACGATGGAAAGGGATTGTAATTCTTTTATGAAAAGGTTCTTCAAATGTCAAATTCACAGAACCTAAGCCACATTCCACCTTCAGAATTACATCATTCTATTTTGTCGTTACCATTTGCAACTTGGGGAATAGATATTATTGGCAAAATTTCACCACCTACTTCTAATGGACATGAATTCATAGTGGTCGTTGTGGACTATTTCTCAAGATGGGTTGAGATAGAATCTTTAAAGAACATCAGCGCCAAGCAAATGGCCAAATTCATTAAAAAGAATTTGATCTGCAAATATGGGATCCCCCATCATATAGTGATAGTGTAACAGTCTGTTTTATCAGTGTCTTTTTTAGTGTCATTAATTGTGATTTACCGGTATGTGAATAGTACCATCGGTCCGGGACTTGGTATTATTTCAGTCCGAAAAAATTACTATGCATGTCTAATATGTTATTCAATATTTTTGGAGCATGTTTGCATGATTTAGGTGGATAAAAAATATTGCATGAATATTTTTGGCGAATTAAAGCATTTAATGAATATTATTTTCTAGTGTAGTATATTAAGGAATAATTGAGGAATTATTTTTGTGGAGTTAATTTAATTAATTAGTGGAGTTAAATAATATTTGGAAGAAAATTATTAATGAATATTTAGAGCCATTGGATGAGATTACTTAGGACTTGATCATGGCCCTTCATTTGGCATAAACCTAAGAAGCCAAGTTTGACTTTTCAACTTAAAAGCAACACTTTCTCTTCTTCTTCTCCCCCTCTCCAATGCCAACTTCTCCCTCTTCTTTTCTCCATTTTTGCTCATTTTCTCTACCTCTAAACTACCTCAAATTTCATGAATTAAACCATAGATTAGGAAATAGACCTTAAGAATTAAGTAGAAGAAGTAAGAATTGGTGATTAGAAGTGAAGGAATTTGGAGTTTCCACTTAAACAAGTAAGTTGTGATTTTTAAGTTTTGTGATTTTATAAGTAGAATTCAAGGTTTAGGCATGAAATTTATGCATTAAATCATGCTCCAACTATCTTTTGTGTTAATTCTTGAATTTAATTAGAATTTATCCTACTTTGAAGAAATTGGTGAACCCTCCTCCAAAAGGAAGGAGAAGGCTCAAGAGTGAAGCATTCTAAGCTTCTTAAAGCTTATTCTAAAGGTTAGTGCATTACTAATTCATTTCCCCTTCCATTTTCTTCAAATTTCAATTCTTAGGTTTTGAATGATTCTTGAGAATAGTGTGAATTATGTTGGAGAATTGAACATTTGATTGTTTTTATGTGATTTTTCATGCTTATTAAGCATAATGGAATGTTTGGAAGAGAAGGAGAGCACCCCCTTCTCTTTCCCCTTCTTTTAGCCGAACCCTCCTTAGAGGAAGGGCTTTGATTTTTGTTTTTGCTTTTGATTTCCTTTGATTATAAATGAGTTTTGAAATAGATTTCCTTTAAATGAGTGTGGTTATTTTGAAGATAAACTATTTTCCCTTGAATTTGAAGAAGTGGCTGAACCTAAGCTAGGTGAAGGGCCTTTGTGTTTCTTTGATCTTTATACTTGATTTCAACTTAAATGAGTTTATTAACAAGTAATTTGATGATGGCTAAATCCATTTCCTTGAGTTTTAATGTTTTAGCATTTTTCAAAGACTTAAAGAAGGCTTTGAAATAGTAAAAGGGATTTTGTGGTTAAATGCCTTAAGAAATGAATTTAACGATTTTGAGTGATGATTTTAGGTTAGTGATTAAGGTTTTTGATGGAGGGAATCATTCCTCCTTTATTTTAAATAAGAGTGGCCGAACCTTCTTTAGTAGGTAAGGCTTGATTTTCACTCTTTTTAAAACATTGATTTAAGTATTTTATACCATATTATATACATATGTTTTGAATTTGTTCAATTGAATTTATTAAGTATGAGAAAAAGGAGAATGTGGTGGTTTTTGTAAATTGTAAGGTGAGAAATTTTGAAATGATGAGTATTAAGTGATAAAGTGTTTTGATTTAGAATTGTGAATAAGCAATAAGATCATTTGTGAAAGAATGAATTTATTTTGGGTTCTACTATGCATGATTGGAATGTAGTATGATGATATTGATTTCGATATGTGAGCATGCTTGGGTTATCAGCCCATTCTGTGATGTGGAGCTATGATCATATGCTAGGGTTATTAGCCCTTATGAATAGGCGAACGCGCTTATTATGTGATGGGGGTGGCGCTTCCACAGGTCACGATTATGTGATGGGAGTGGCGCTTTCACTGGTCACGATTGTGTGATGGGATGACGCTTTCATAGACCACGATCGAATCTACTTACATTCATTCTATATTAGTACGAGCCTTAACTAAGAACGAAATTTCTTTTATATTGATTGATTTGCTATAAAGAATTGAAGATGCATTTGTATTTATTTTGGTATTTCTTTGTTATTTTTATTGGTAATTATTTAGCATCAATGAGTCTTCCACTCAGCGCATTGATTTTTATCACGCGTAGGTTAAGAGTGGTGGACGCTATTCAAAGACTAGAGGAGTAGCATCAGAGTAGAAATATCATTTTGGGTAGGATATATAGTAAATTGTAATTTTGGCATGTATAGAAAAGTATTGTAAAAAGTATTGAGGTTCTAAATATTGAAAATGTAATTAATGAGATTGATGGTTATTTAAGTATTATGATCTTATTATATTTATGGTGTATGAATGTTAATAAATATTCTTTTGAATGAATGGTAAATTAGCATGGTAGGACTTATGTAAATTGATACAACCATTTAGAAGTGCTGCGTGATTTTGAATTGATTGGAGTTTTGGGGACTGGAGGAGAATTTATATTGGAAGTGTATATGTTTTCTTTGTGTGGCAAGTTAATTTTTAGAGTAAACTCTTGCGAATTTTTCGTAGGAATTTTCTTAAATATTACTGTCAAATTTTAATTACTTGCCTCCTTATGAAAACCTAGATACTTTCAATATATGATGATTCTCTCTTACACATTTAGACATTTCTTTATCCAATCCTGAAAAGAAGACTATAGCTTCAAGTGATTTCCAAAGAATTTATAATCTCTTGAAAAAAAATGAAAAGGGAGCAGGGTGAGTATAAAACTCAGTGACTAATAACATATAATACTGAATCTACGCAATGACACTAATGGTGTCTAAACTATTTTAATTGAACACTCTCCATTCACACAATGTCAATTATAACATCCATAAACAATTGCAACCATGCACATCAAGTAGTCTTTAGTCAGTAAAATTAGCTTAACAAGTCCATACTCACTCCCAAGCATGCTTTAAAATTCAAGGTATGGTCTTGTGACTTGTGTACCCAGAGAGCACACCATCATTCAAGCAAAATAAATTCAAATATAATATTACTCATAAAACATTTTTCCAAGACAAACATTTTAATTCGGGGTTCACAAGGGGTGCCACTCTCGCTGCTTATGGCCCACTGTCGGCATTTTGCCCATGCTCTCAACCTAGGTGATTCCAATCGTCCTAGTTCCCGCATAGCAACCACATATCATTACGCACCAACAACCATTCACAACATTTATCAATGCACATCCATTTATGCATATACTGTGTATGTAAGAATTTAAAAATAACAAATACAATGTTGAAAATAAATTATATAATCATGAATTTAGTAAAGTATTATATATTATTATTCACCTAAAATAAGAATTTGATTTCTATTAATCAACAAAGTTTTCATAACAATTTCTTGAAAATCCTCAACTTAATATCAAATTCACATTGCATTTTCAGTCCTTTATTAATATTCAAACTCTTAATATTCTTATTTTAGTTTACATATTCATTCTATTTTCATCAAATGTCGTAAGTCTATATTTTTAAACTAGCTAATTATATCTTTCATAAATTTATTTACTATTTTGAAATCCATATTTCTTTAAGCAAAGGCATTTATATCTTTTAACCTACTTTAATAGCCAAAAGGAATCATTAAGTTTATTTAAATAAATTTATTAAAATCATTTGGTCGTTTTACTTTTTTTAAGAAATATACTTTAAAAACCATTTGGCTAAAGTTAATTTTATCTAAAAAATTATATTTATTTTCAAATAAATTTAGTAGTTTTTTTTAAATTCCATTAAAAATAATTACTTAGCTTACTTAATAGAATCATTTAATAAACTTAATTTTTCTTAAAAGTTTCATATTCTATTTCTTAAATAAATTTAACAAATTAACTGTTCAAATTCCATTTAAAACAAATATTTATCTCATTTACTAAAGTCAAATGTATATTTACCTATACTTATTTATTTTACAAAATAAATAAATTAAAATTATGCAATAAAAATCCTTAAATTACATTATTTTGCTTATTCTCAAAATATCATTTAAAATTTCATTTTTAAATACTTTATCGAAATCAATCCAATATAATATAAATAAATTTGTGCTTAATTAACTAATTTATTTCTATATTAATTTATTTTTTTATTTAATATCACAATTGTTATTTAATACAATAAATTTTACTTCTAAAATAAATCTTTCTTTTTCTATTATAATTTGACAGCATTTCCTTTACAAATTAGACTGCTTGAATTCTTACACATTACAATACACAACTCATCCATCCGACAAACTCACAATTAGTTCTCATCCATCACTCTCAATATTCTCAATCATATTTTCAATATTTATTTTATTTATTGATAAATTCATTAATAACTTAACTATTTTAATTTCAAATTTATACCATTTATAAATTCTTATCAATTTTAATAAATAATTCTATAATTTGTTAATCTCTATAAATTATCAAGAATTTAATTATGCCACCAATCTTGTACCACTTTTTATTTATCATCTAACCAAAATTTTTAAATTTCTCAATTTACATTGAAATTAAACCTTTGAATCGTAAATATACCGATTGTAAATTTGGGTTTCAGTTTTGGATTCCACATGAGAAGCTAGTACTTCTGCCTCCTGAAGGTCTCGCCGGAGACTTGCCAGACCGCCGCTGGCGCCGCAATCTGTGGTGGCCAAAAAATTTTAGCAGCTCAGATCACACACTCTTCACACCAATTTGCTCGAATTTCACTACGGAATCCATATTAGACATTGATTGAGCGAGATCGCACCTGGAACTCGTTGGATCGGGCTCGACAGAACCTAGAGTCGTCATTCATGGTGGTTAGCAAACTTCTTGACCCCAAATCATAATCTCAAACTCAATTTTCTTAGTGTGCCCGTTGGACATGAACAGAAAGAGAGAGAGGAGTCACATCACTAATGAAGGAACCACTAAAATTGTCTGATCTTGTCGAGGTTACTGGAAACAAGCAGGGAAGAGGGAGAGAAAGGGATCAGTTGCATGACGGTGAAGGAACAGGCGGCATCAAGAAGCTCCGTCAAGCCTATCTTTGGTGAACGAAACGAAAACGTAAGAGAAAGAAAGAGGAGAAGGGAAAGAAGATGCTACCTGCCATTGGATCAAGAAGAAGAGCAGAAGGAGAGGAAGGGAAAAAGAAAATAAAGGAAGAAAGAAAAAGACAAGGAAAAAAAATCTAGGACTGACTAAACTATTCTGGTTCAATTTGAACCGGTTCGGTCCAATCCGCGATTTAGCCCGATTTTTATTTAATTTGCAGATTTATCACTTGGGTTTAATGATTTAAATTTGGTTTTCAAGTTTGATTCTTTACATAAAAAATAATTTTTCATTAAATTTTATTGGTTGAAATTTTTTATTAAATTTTTAAATGTAAATTCTTTAAAAATAAAAATGTGATTCATTTCACTTTGCCACCTTCGGCATCTTGTAACTCACGAGTGTAGCTTGTTTTAGCTCTAATTCCTCCTCATCATCATCATCTTTATCCATATATTGGTCCATCCCCTTAGACTTCATAAAGATGTGTAGCTTTTCAAGCTTCTTTTCTAGCTTCTCAAAATTGGCTCAGCTTCAACCTTCTTGGCAAACATTTTCTTGAAAAATTCTTTATCTTGCCTATGTCATCTGCGTGCTCCTTTTTCTCAAACTCTTCCTTGACTTCCTCGTCATCCTCAATCATAATTTTCTCTTTGTCCTTGTCAGAATTCATTAGCTTCTCAAGACTGGCAGTTACTATCCTCTCGACCATCTTCTCTATTTCGGTAGTGGAAATACTAGCCTCACCCATATTATCGCACAAAATAAAAATAGAAGCTTAAAAATTTGCTTGAACAAGAGAGTAATCGAGCTCAGCACAGGAGCCCAACGGACTAGAAGAAATTGAGCTTGACTGAATAGAGGGGGTTGAAGGCTTTTCGACTCTAATTAACTGCCTGTTTGCTCTTAACCAACTGATAGTTTTTTCGATGCTTTCTGTTTTGGCAGTGTTATCTTGACAGCACAAAATGAGGGTTAGAAAACACAGCATGATGCATGTATGCGTGAATGCATGAATGTGCCATGTCATACAAAAATGCGATCACACAATTATAACATTATGAAATACAACTAATGCTACATTCCATTATGACTTTATCACAACTGTTTGGAACCAAAATTGGAGAAGGGCTCTTGAGAACAATTAAAGGCAAAACACGCCTTATTTTGAAGCCAAATATTCATAATGACCTTTTATTTTCTTTTTATTCTCTTTTTGTATGCCCTTTCTTTTTTCCTCAATCAAAATATTACTTGGGCAGAGTTCTTTATTTACATAAATTTGAGATTTTTTTCCTTTTTTTGCTTTTGTAATATTAACAATATTTGGCTCAAAATATATTCTTTTCATTTCTCTCCCAAAAGTAGACTTTTTACATCAATAGCTCTTTTGGCCCAACTAGATATCTACAAATTTGAAATAAAAAACCTAAGAAGGTTAATATGCTTGCATCCTCTAGAGTGAAGTACCCAATTTCCACAAGTAGTTGGCGATGTTGCGCATAAGAGTGAAACGCACCTCCACACCATGGAAGAGAGTCCTGGTTTGTAATTCTACTTGCTTCATTTCAAGCAATAATTGATGAGCCTTGTAACACCCCATGTCCAATTCTGTAGAACTAAAAAGTGAGTGTCACATTTTGTGTCAGAGACACGGGTTTGCTTATCACCTTTATATGCTTATTTATATAAAAAAAATCCATTTAGACTTAAAATTTTTCTTTTCTTTATAATAAGCAGATAGTTAAGAAGTAGTTTTATTCATTAAAATGTATAAATATTATTTACATTTAATGTAGTTCCGAAAAACTTAATAATTAGAAATGTTTTAATAATAATCTTCTCACTTAAGTTGTAAAATCTTAAATATTAGTATTACTACAAACTCTAAATAAAATCTGAAGGAAATAAATTATAAAATTCATAAGAATCCAATTTGGTATCAAACATATTATTTTTAAATAATAGAATATAAAATTTTAATTTCAAATAAACCTTAAGTCATAAAATTTAAAAATCCATATTAATAATTAATCATGTAACGAAAAACAATAAATATTCAGTTTAATTTAAAATATACAAATACCATCTAAACTTGACATACATTTTCTCAAATTACAATCTTATTATCACATGTTAAGTTCGTAATACTACCATGCTCAAGTCTGCTGACGTATCTCCTCTAATGCTGAAACTAGAATTATGAATATTGTCATTCCATACTATCTTCAACCTACCAGTGAAAAACTCAACGCACTGAGTATAAAATTCAATGGTGCTTATATATACATTAATTTATTGTGTCTGAACCATAACACATAATATATTTAAAAACTTATATTTTAAAAACATTTAAGCCTGCAATATAGCATATTACATACTTATTACCTTTAATATTTATTTATCGATTTCATAATAAGGCATACATTTTAAATTTAAATACCCCATTAACATATTTTTATAATTCACTTACTACCATAATCACATATTCTTAAATTTAAAACATAAAATAAACTAAAATCATATATCATAACTTAATAGCTTAATTTTCTTATCTTTAAAAACATAACTTTCTTGAAGGGCCCCTATACACTTAAACGAAAATGAAGCAGAAAAGATTTCATAAACTTATATATAATGGTCTTAGGTCGCCAACCATATCATAAAGGCATTCAAGCCTACTTATACATATTGACCTTAGGTCGCCAACCATATCATAAAGGCATTAAAGCTTACTTATACATAATAATCGCAACCGCTTAAACATAAGGGCTGATAATCCTAACATATGATCATAGCTCATATCATATCATAATGGCATTAATGCCGAGCATGCTCATCTTACATAATAATCAAATCATACTACGATTCACACTAAGTATAATGGAGCCCAAAACGCATCTTTCTTTCTTTCTTTCTTAATTCATAAAATTTATCACAAAACTTATTTCCTTTTAATACACTTAATAACATAATAAAAGCTTGGTTTAGAATTATACTAAACCTTTATAACTCATAATTAATCATAACATATTTATCATAAAAATCATTTTTCATATTTGATACACATACTCAAATATTCATTCCTTCATTGTGTTTAATATAAGAGCTGCATATAATTTTATAGTACTTAATATTTTTTACAAGTTTACTTTTTATTGCATTTCATTAATCAAATGTTAAATACTAATTCATTAACAACTCATGCATAATTAATAAAATTTCAGCTGCATTTCCTTTATAAATGAAACTATCACTATTATCAAAAACACATAAATAGGCATCAAATCACAGCCCAAATCCACGGGCAACCAACACAGTGTATTTCCTATCCTCCATTCATCAACATCAATTCCAATTTACTCAACAATTTAATTTATTAGTCCTTAATATATAAAATAAAATCAATTTTGATTCCTAACTCAAGCTAAGGCAAAAATGCATTGCTAAGCAAAACATTCTACATTTAAATTTTAAATTACTCAACTTCATTAAGTCATAAAATATATAATTAATTTCAATTCGGAAACCATATTACTTAACTAATTCCAGTTATCAAATTTCACAACTATATTCAATTAAAACCACAAATTTCTCAATAATAATTATATTTATTTTGTATTTCAAAAGTATTTAAATTAATGTATAAAATAAGCACTAATCTTCAAACGCAAAATTTAATACATGGTTGCTCTCACTGCGTCGAGGAGAGCATTCTGCCTATCAAATGCCTCGCCGGAGCTTCGTCGGCGTCGCCGGCGGACCGCCACAGACGGTGGCCGGGAAATCAAAGTTGCCAGATTTACACAAACTACACATCAAAATGCTCTAATTTTCATGGGGAGCTCGATTCCCAAATCAATTTTACCATAACAAAACTTAATCTAACGAACGAATTCCCAAATTTACTTGTTTAAACCTAAACTCTAAATTTCATTCAAAAACTTAATCTGTGGAAAAATAATGGAATCAAAGCTGGTGAGAGTCAATTTTTGACTCACCTGAGTATGAATGGGTTGCCAAGAGTGATCTAGTCCGCCGGAGTTCAGAGAAATGCGACTGTCAAAGGAGACAGCCGCGTCGCAAAGTGAGGGACTCGTTCTAGGGACCTGATCGACGCGAGAGGAGGCAAAAAAAACATGACTAGCGGCACGAGGGTCAGTCACCGTCCTATCCTCTTCGATCGGTGGCTAGAGAAGCAAACTGGAGCTGCAGCCAACGATTTCAGTGACAGACCTGTTGAAACTCTACAAGGTCAGAACAAGGGAAGGGCGAGAGAGAGGGAGGAAGAGATCGGAACACCTGAAACGGTGGTTTCCTACTGCCGTTTGGCTGGAGATGGAAGGGACAGAGAGAGGGAGATGCTCGACGGAAATGGAGGAGAGGGAGAGGTAGAACGGGAGAGAGAGTGTGAGAGGAGAGAGAAATTTCCCTTCTTTCCTTTATTATTATTATTATTATTATTATCATTTCTTAAAATTTTGTCTTATATCCTATAATTTCAAACCCTCCTATAATCTTATTTATCTTTATACACTTACACTTATTTTGTCATAACATAAAATAGAAAATGACACTAACTCATTTTATCAAATATACATTATTAATAAATAATACAAATAATTATTCATGATTCTTATTTGACAAATATTACAAATAATAATGATAACAATAATATTTTATATTTTAATAGTTAGATATTAAACAAACTCAATTTTTCCAATTATTAAAAGAATAAAATCGTATAATATAAATTTAAAAAATTATCAGATAATGAATTATTTTCTGTGTTATTCAATGTCCAAAAATTGAGATGTTACAAGCCTCTTCTAATTGGTATTTTTTTGATGGAGTCAAAGTTCGAGGAGCCTCCTTCTTTGATGCTTGAGTTTGGGCCTTATTGCCACCATCGGAAAGAGCATGCTTGGCTCGCTTTGCCTCTAGTACTCCTCTAAAGTCTTTTGCCCTTTAGGACTTCACATGTCAAGATCAAGCCATTATGGAATATACCCTAAATGGCCACAAAAAGCAAGTTAAATGATGGATGAATAAAGCACAACACACAACATAGCATTTACAAACAAGGGGGAATTGAAGGAAGGAAATGCATGAACTATACCCTTATATCTTCCACACACAATTCAAGGTCATGGTCTCGTTCTAACCCAAGGACATATAGGTTGGGCACATAAACCATCATAGGGTTTTGAACTGATGTCTCTCGCATTTATGGGATGAATGCAACAATCATAAATTTATTAAAGTAATCCTAAGGGAAGGAATTAAGGTCAATTACATTGGTTATGGTCAGGTTTATTAGGATTGGATTTCATAAGTGAGAATTGGTTATTTTCTCCCATTTGCTTGGGTCTAAGAATAACTATAATAGCGGATTGTGCTAATTCTTTTAATATATCAAAAGGTCCTTGACTTATGGGTGGTGTATATTAGTGGTAGATACAAATAGTTGACTAAAGTATAAGAAACACTGCCCTCCAATATCACTTCTAGGATTTAGGGTAGAAAGGAGAATAAGAAGAGATAAATGCATGAATGACATTTATAAATACGAGAAAGTAAACTCAATTTTGAAGTTAATAACATTACTAATAATTGTGAATAAGTGGACAAGTTAGGAGTCAACTTTTTATTCGAACCCAAAACTGAAAACCAGAGATTCTAGGTTCGATCCCTAATTGAGTTGCCAGGCTGAGGATGTGGTATTTTTTCTGAAATAACCCATTAATTTATTTTTAAAAGAATTTTTATTTACAATTTAATTGTAAATTTTCACCAATAAGAATTGGCGAAAAATAATATTTTATGCTGCGAACCGAATCGAAAACCGAATTTAAATAGTCTAACTCAGTTGAAAAACCCTTAAATCAAATGAAAATAGGCTAAATCGTTGGGTTAGACCAAATCAGTTCAAATCGAACCGAAATCATTTAATTAAAATAAATAATA
>CANUEX010025615.1:0-31904 GCA_948099535.1 Jatropha multifida | reverse complement strand
AAATTTGCAAAATTAACATCAAAACACTCAGATTTTCAAGACCTCTTCAATTCCCAACTCAATTTTATCATCTAGTGTCTAATTTTATCAATTACCCAAATTTATTCAATTATAACCCTAAACTCCAAATCCTCAAATCTTAAAAAATTACTGGGTTTTAATGCAATAGAATCAATTTATAGAAAAAGGGGAAGGATTTCGAGCTCACCTTGCTGTCCAAGCTCGCCGGAAACTGCAGAAAACCATCGAAATTTGAAGGAGAGCTGCTGTCAAAGAGACAGCAGTGTTGCGTGAGCGGTGGAAGAAGTAGAAGAAGAAGAAGAAGAAGAAGGAGGAGGAGGAGGAGCTGGCCTTCACCGTCGGTTCATGACCGGAGGTCGCTTGGAGGGGAGGTGGTGATGGTGGCTGTTGTTCGTGGGCGAGGAACGGGAGAGAGTTGCAAGAGAGGGAGGTGAACGGGAGAGAGGGAGAGGAAGGAGAAAATTTTTTTTCTAGGTTTTTATTTAGTTATTTATTTTATTATTATTATTATTATTATTATTATTATTATTATTATTATTTATTTTAATTAAATGGTTTCGGTTCAATTTGAACCGATTTGGTCTAACCCAATGATTTCACCTAATTCTATTTGATTTAAGAATTTTTCGACTGAGTTAGACTATTTAAATTCGGTTTTCGATTCGGTTCGCGGCATAAAATATTATTTTTCGCCAATTCTCATTGGTGAAAATTTACAATTAAATTTTAAATACAAATTCTTTTTAAAAATAAATTAATGGGTTATTTCAACATGTCTCCCTTTCATTATTTAGATATTGAATTATTTGCTATCTTCTAACAAATAATGGAGAGAAGAAAATAAAGTGAAAAACTATGTCTGAAATGAAAATATGAATGCGTGAAAAGATGATTACTTTTTCAATACATTTATTTTCATAATTTAAAAGGATGAATTATGTATTGTGTTGTGTAAATATTAAGTTGCCGCTTGTAAGAATAAAACTTTCTTTTTATCCCCTTCTATTTCTTTAGTTAAGTAGAAATCTTATTTTCTTGCTTTCAATAATATTTTAAATGGGTCACACATTTTATAAGATACTTTTTAATTATTTATTTATTTAATTCACACTATACTTAGAGTATAATACTTTATTTGAAAATTAGGGTATTACACTAGCTAATTAATTAATTAATTATATAAATATAAATATAATATATAAAAATATTTGATTTATATAAAATGTCTTCTGTAAAAAAAATGTGCAAACTATCTTTTTCATTTAACTAATTAATTTAAAAACTATAAAAATAAATAAAAAAGTTATTATTATTGTCAGTTATACTTGGAAACATTAGTGCATAGGACAAAATTTTAGTTTTGCACTAATAACTATGAAGTAAAAAAAAAATAAAAATAAGGAAAAAGAAAGAAAATACTTCAATCTATAGAGGGGTAGTTTTGTCAAATAAAATTTAATGGTTTATTATTATGATTAAGTTTGATAAAATAATTAAATTAAATAAGTAAAAAAAAATTAAAAAATTGAATTTGTAGAAGAAGCGGGTAGCTTTGTCACAAAAAATTAGAGTACTTAATTTTGTGGAATTCATTTAGAAATTTCACCAATTTTTATAGTATTTAGCGTAGTTATATTCAATTTCGTAGAATTGAAATATATTTTTTTTTTATTCCAAACATGAAAATATAGATTTATAGATGAATTGCATAAAATTTTATGAAATTCATTTATTTCAAACGGGCTCTAATTATGTCAAAGTATGAAAAAAATTAATAAATTACATTACTATCCTTGTTTTAAATATCTTTTATTTACTTAATTTACAAAGATAGCGTAAACATAAACACGAGAGAATTATACCAGTTGGTTGAGAGCCACGTCGAGTGAACTCCTCGACATGATCATCCTTCCAAAATCAGTGCCAAAAGTAGTTCCAGAATCAGAAGTAGCAGTAGTTTGAAGTTTGGACTTTTGCTCTCTTTCTTGGGAGCTCAATTTTCTGACATTCATCACCTTGTCTACTATCCTACTCCCAAAAATGTGAGTTCCATTTTGAATTTTTCCTTTCCGAGTTACAAAATTATCTTCATTTTCTTTTCTACCCCTAGTGACGCTTGGTGAGCATGATTGCCTTCTTGAGGGAAGTGGTTTTTGGAGAGTTGATGCAGTTAGGTTACTTGCTACAGTTCGACTTCGCGTAGCAGAAGTAGCCCGATCTGTCTTTAGATTGGGAGGGGCATCGCTGGAAAATCCTACTGGACTTTTGGACCTTGAACTACCACTTATAGGCTTTCTTTTCGGATCTGATCCTGTTCCTGCGATATAAATTCTTGCTGCAGTCTGAGTTTCTTTTTGTTTATTGGATTTGGATGTATTTGTTAGTTTATTGGGATGAGTCAATTCTAGGTTTATTACATTAGCATTGTTAGTTTGACTTGATCTTTTACTCCCAAGGGTCACAGGTCTCAAAGGGATCATCTTTAGTTTTGAATTATTAGGAGATTTTGGTGATCTGGTATTTGGCTTCGATAATGCCTTTGCACTGCCTGCAAACTGGTCATAAATATGTAATCGGTTCAACAAAATAAATAATATAGATATAGGAATTAACATAACATGGTAGCACAGCAAGAGCAAATTTACATTGCGGGCAATGGAGCATTTATCTGTTCCACTATCCAGCTGTAGCAACGTACAGGATACGTACCCGCGAAGGAGGTTGAGCAATGGGTAGCTCCTGTTGAAGGAATAGTTGTGTGGCATTTGCTTCCATTTCTAAAGAAGGAAACAGAGGAGTTGCTGGTGGGGTTTTTAACCTTCATTATCCATCATAAAACATCACAGAATTAAAGATATCAATCTAGTGACCTTGACAGGATAAAGTTTGTACAAATTGGAGAAAACATGAAAGATACTCCATCCATTGGTTCTATTCTATGTGAGACTTTTTAGCTCATCACACATGCCAAGGAAACGATTGTTTCATCTTGATTCTACTAAATTTTAGCTGTAAATTTACCTCAAATCCTTGACACCAATTAATGAGAATTGATACTGCAATTAATTAATAAGGACAAAATAGTAATAAAAAAGTTCAACTCCTCCTCTAGTTTTTAAAAAGTCTCATATTGAATGTAAATATATTAACTATAAATTAGTAGTTACCAATTATAATCACTTTTATCGCTTTCCCCATACAATTCATCTGCAGATCCTTTCGTCCCAGATGCAATTCTGAACAGTGCATGACTCCCTGCATTTTCCAAAATTGAAAGGATTAGGCGATGAATTACTTTTTTTTTTTGCCAATGGCTTTAGAAAGTTAGACTCTGTTTCTTCTCAACGTAATAATAAATGCTTCTATAAGAACAGGTACCAATACCACCGTTGGGCTCAAACTCATTGGAAACGGGCTGAAGGAGGCTGGCAAGACTATCTTTTTCACGTTTATGCAACTCCTTGAATAGAAGAAGGTCCTCGTCTCTGTCCTTTCCTCCATTACTTCCTTTCATGATTTTCGTTGATTTAATTTGAATTTTCTGTTGATCGCTCTTCCTATATGTATTGACCATTCGAGTGGCATCTAGGCCGGCAATATATTTATTATTTAGCAATATCTATGGCTCAACTACATGAAAACACAAGGCAGGCGTCGAAGACAGACCAGATTCCTTAGGATACATATTTTGGCGTTATATATATATATATATTTATATTTTGTTGAGTGAAATGCAAAGAACAATCCGGCCTGCCGAATTTATTATTGTTAAATTTCCCTAAAAAAAATTATTATTGTTAAATTAAAGATTTTATGCCATGAAATCAAGTGGGCCGAGCATAGTGGATGATGGAGTTTGTGGACTTACGAAGTAAATGGGCTAATACAAGACAAGCTAGCACGCAAAAACCTAAAACCGTACCCCACGGTTACATTCATTTGCGTACAGCCTGAAAAAAAGCTTGAAAATTTGAAACAGAGAGTGTAAATGCTTCCCCTCTACAAACTGAACTGAAGCATCCCCGGCGAAGGCCCGAAAGTAAAGCGACCATGCTGGGTTCTTCAGTTCGTACAGTGCGGAAGCTGTGCTCCCCCTCTTCTATCGGACACAGATACCTTACTAGTCGTAGCAGCTTCTTGCTAAAACAAGGAGATAGTTCTTCTCTCTCATCAAGCTTTGGCAAAATCACTCCTTTCTCTAACAATAACTTGTTGCGCTCTTTTAGAAGAGAAGGAGCAGCTAATCTTGCAATAACTCAGTCTTCCGCCTGCTTTAGTTCAATTGCGAATCGTCATTCTCAGCTGACGGATGCATATTCGGCAATAGAGTTGGCACTGGACTCGGTTGTCAAAATCTTTACAGTGTCCTGCAGCCCCAACTATTTCCTTCCTTGGCAGAACAAGCCCCAGCGGGAAACTATGGGTTCCGGTATTTTTCCTTCTATCTAATTTACTTATTTTCTCTGATTCACCTATCTTCAATTCTTCATACAAAATGTCGCATTGGCATGCATCCGTCATCCTAGTTTGTGCGATTTTCAACTAAAAACTCGATTCAAATCTCGAATTTGGATTCTTCATCCCAACGCAACCGCAGAGATACTTTTTGCCCTTCCCTCTGGCCTCTGCGCTGTCTAATCTCGACGTAAACTTTTTTTTTTTGGCAATGGTATGGCTGCACGTGGATGTCCTTCCTAATCAAATTGTTTCCTCCGCCCTCCAAATGCATATGCCCACACTTTGAATTTCTTTCTTCCTGAAACAATACATATAACTTATTATTTTCTCTAGTATAAATTCTTAGACAAAAGTGTGTCACCGTGCTGGCGCAATAAAATAACGGATTGAAATTTAAACAGCAAACTTTTGATATCAACCCTGAAATATAAATTATGAAACTAATAAGCTGATACATATATCCCCTTTTTTCATTTTGTTCTGTTTTTTTTTTAACTTAAGAATTTTTTTTTTATACACTTAAAATGCAGGATTCGTTATTCCTGGACAAAAGATTCTCACAAATGCTCATGTTGTGGCTGATCATACATTTGTACTTGTTAGAAGACATGGATCTCCCACCAAATATAAAGCAGAAGTTCAAGCTGTTGGTCATGAATGTGATTTAGCTATTCTTGTTATTGAAAGTGAAGAGTTTTGGGAGGGTATGAATTTCTTGGAGCTAGGAGACGTCCCGTTTCTGCAAGAAGCTGTTGCTGTAGTTGGGTATCCTCAGGGTAAAAATATAACTTATCACTACTTTGAATACTTCTTACATTATGTCATGGGTATTTCAATTGAGGTTGCTTCACTAAGCAAAACATAATCTAGACAACTTGATTTTCAGATTCATACCTATACTAAATGTCAGGTATTTGTGAATGAGCATTTTTCTTTTCCTTTCTTCTATTCCCCATCTTGAACTCGGCTTATTTAACCTGCATAGTTTTGAATGTTTGCTCAAGTTCTGGAAATGTATTGTCACTTTTAAACAATGAGATGGGAAAAGAAGTTTGAATGTATAAGAGATGAGAACTGATTTTAACATGTTTCGAAGAAAAATAAAGAAAATGGAATCATAGAAGATTTATGGTCCTTGATCAAACGTGCATCTTGGGTGTCTTATTTTTCTTTGAGGTAGTTTCTGCAATAGGACTCTTGGCAAAGTCCACTATCACTATGAATATATGGGGGGCTCATAATAAGACATAATATGCTGTTTCACAATAATGACCATGACTGTTACCATGAACTTATACTGAGGAGATAAATGATGTTCAAGTATGGTGCAGAAAGCAAGAAACTCAAGAAACTAAGAATTATGTATAGGTTTTATAGGATGCCTATTTGGAACATCGTTGGATACAATTTAGTTTCTATATGGTCATATAAGCATCTTTGTTTCAGTGTTAGTTGTTGGTCCATTATATTAAAACTTCAAGTTGCACTTTGAGTCCATAAATACTCATCTATTACTTTTATAGTCCAACAGCTTAAGGATTTAGAGCTACTTTTAAGTATATAAACACTCATAATTCTTTTTCATGAAGCTTTCACCAATAGAAATTCTAGCAATTGTTGCCTCATGGAATGTGTGATGCAATTCAGTCTAAGTATGATGCTTTAAGGATTATTAGTGCAAGGCTTAGAATTTTTTTTTTTCCTTACTCTATTTACAACTACATATAGTTCCTACAAGTAATTGCAAATTTCAACCTCCTAAATCTAGTCCTTTCCCCTCCAAATTCAACCATGAATTTACAGGTTTATTTTTATAGCCTATGCAGTGGTTTCCCTATGAAATTAGTTCGGAAGCCATGAGCCCTAAGTATGATTCTAACTTTCTAGGCTAACGGTTCGTGTCTGTTTACACTACAAATGACTTTTTGTTCTTTTTCATATGCTGTTAGGAGTTACTATTTTGTGAGCTTATGCAGACCACTGGCAACCTCAGTCTTTTTTTCATTATGGCAGGTGGGGACAACATTTCTGTTACTAAAGGTGTTGTCTCTAGAGTTGAACCAACACAATATGTTCATGGTGCAAGCCAGCTGATGGCAATACAAATTGATGCAGCCATAAATCCAGGGAACAGTGGTGGGCCAGCGATAATGGGCAACAAAGTTGCTGGTGTAGCTTTTCAAAATCTTTCAGGTGCTGAGAACATTGGGTGAGTTCATTACTTGGATAATGAGATGTTAAAATATCAAGCTTTTCAAAATTATGTCATTGTTACAGTGATGAAATTTTCCAGTTTCAATACTTGATTGCAACCTAAATTCATGCCAAATAAATACGCAGGACTTCCAAGTTTGGAAAATGAACAGGGGTGGTCTTTGCTGTAAAAATATTAAAACTCATATAGAAGAAAAAGAAATAGACTTAACTTTGAGTTATTACTAGTATTTCGAAAATGAAATAGACTTAACTTTGAGTTATTACAATTATTTCTTAATCTTCTTATGTAGTTAAATATTATTTTTGGCTAATACTTTTTCCCATTTTGTGATTTCAGTTACATAATTCCTGTGCCTGTGATTAAGCATTTTATAGCTGGAGTGGAAGAAAATGGAAAATACGTAGGATTCTGTTCATTGGGTCTGTCCTGTCAACCAACTGAAAATATTCAATTGAGAGAGCACTTCAATATGCATCCTGAAATGACTGGGGTACTCGTAAGCAAAATTAATCCTTTATCAGATGCTTACAGAATTATTAGAAAAGATGATATAGTTATGGCATTTGATGATGTGCCTATAGCAAATGATGGAACAGGTATTTGCTTTCTACATTTTTATTCATGATTATGTAGTCAAGGATACTGTCCCATCCAGACTTCTTTTATACTCCCGTTTGAGTTGTAGCTTATTCTTTCTTTGCTAGTTTCTCGGAAATGTGCTTTATCATTTGTAGGATGCTTCTACTGGCAGACTCCTTTTTTTTTCAGTTATTTTTGTTTCCTGGGCTCACTTCTATATATGGGTTTCCTCATGTGTTCTTAATTTGTATTATGGCTTATATACTATACAGTTCCTTTCCGAAATAGAGAGCGGATAACTTTTGATCATTTGGTATCAATGAAGAAGCCTAATGAAACAGCTTTACTAAGAATTTTCAGGGATGGTAAAAAGCATGAATTCAGTATCACTGTCAGACCTGTAAGTTATGGTTTAAATTTTCTCCTTACTTTTTGAAATAGATAGTTTAATATCATCGCAAATTCATTTGAAAATAGTTTCTTGAATTAACATTGAATCTTTCCGCTTTGTAAAATTATCCCTTTTCCTTTCATAAAAATTACAGCTGGTCTGCAAGTTGAAAATACAAAGTAAGGGTTTCCAAGTTCCTTTGATTGTTTTTTGTTAGAATGATGACTAATTAGTGGATTTCATTTCATCATATTTGTAAGTTCAAACTTCCTTGACATTGTCAACCAGTTTTTAAATGAATTGGTTTTAGATCAAAATACAACCTAAAGAGAGCCACTTTAGTGTATTACATAAAATAGGTTTAAGCTATACTACAATGTCAGAGACCTGCGGGTGTAGAAAACATAATTTCTTTGAAATCTGTGTTCTCAATCTGCAAAAAATGCTTAAATCAAGATGTGATGATTTTTTATTTTGTAATCCTTGATTGCAAATCATTTTACTAATATTTTATTTTAATAGTTTGTTTTGTTATTCATCTCTAGTTTGTGGATTCTGCAGTTGCAGCCACTAGTTCCAGTCCATCAATTTGATAAGCTTCCTAGTTATTACATTTTTGCTGGTCTGGTCTTTGTTCCACTCTCACAGCCATATCTTCATGAATATGGGGAGGACTGGTATAATACTTCACCTCATCGATTGTGTGAACGTGCATTGAGGGATCTGCCCAAAAAAGCTGGTGAACAACTTGTCATTCTTTCCCAGGTCCGCATGTTTTTTTCAGCTAGAGTGTAAATTTATATGCTTTGGAAAACAATTTCTTTTTAAACACAGACACATGGATCTTGATATTTTCAGAATGTCTAAAATATTTCCATGAAAGGTAAAAATATGGGTTCCAGTTGATAAATGGTTGAGGAAAAATAAAAATCAAGCTTGCACTTGCTGAAGCAGAGTGGAAAACTGTCTTAATTAAAGGATTTGTCTGCACTTGGATATCACAATTTATCATTTACTTTTCAAAATTTGATGGAAAAGGTGGATCATGATTGGAAGCATGCAGTTAGATAAAAAATGTTTGGAGTCTGTTTGGATTTATACCATGCTAGTTTCCAATGAACTGATATTATTTTTCTCGTCTAGTAGTGGATGAAATAAAAGTTGGTGGCTAATTGAAGAAGTTACAACAGAACCATGAATATAACTGGTAGAAACTTAGAACTACTGATCAGTCCTTAAAACTCCTTGCCATTTTAAGCCACTTTTTTCTTGAAATTGTAGTATGGAGAGCCAGTGTGCAAGCATCCATTTTACATTTTATTAATCATTATTACTTTTCTTTATTTCCTCTTGGTTAAAAACGTTTACTATTTTGTCATTTATATTTCACTTCATATCCCAATCGCTACTTATTGCATAAGTTACTGAAATTAGTTACTCATCTATGCTTACAAGTTCTTACCTGGTTCAGGTGCTGATGGATGATATAAATGCAGGATATGAGCGTCTTGCAGAATTACAGGTGCCAGCATGTTTCCAATTCAATTATAAATAGGCACTCAGTTGTGTTTTACGTATCACATACAATATATAATAAGGGCATTGCTTATCGAAGATGAAGGTCATTGGGCCATATCCATGAATAGATTTTTATTTTTGAGGCTAACCACTTTGTGTAGAATGATTGAAGGGTGTCGCTAGATTATCCTTATCATGACTTCACATAGCTATAGTTGTGGGCCTTTTTTTTCTTTTTTTTTAACTCTTGCCTTATGCAGTTTAGTTAACTGTGTGCTTACTATCTTGAGCAGGTTAAGGAAGTGAATGGAGTAGAAATTGAAAATTTGAAGCATTTGTGCCATATTGTTGAGCGGTGTACTGCAGAGAGCTTGAGATTTGATTTGGATGACGATAGGGTAATTGTATTGAACTATAGCTCCGCAAGAATAGCTACTTCCAGAATTTTGAAACGTCACAGAATACCTTCTCCCTTGTCCAGAGACCTTATTGATGAGCAGAACGAGTTAGAAAGTTAAATGGCCTAAAATCGGCTCCTTAAAACTATTTATTTATTTGTTTGATAGGTGACATTGGCACAAGAAAGAATGCACTGTGATAATATTATAATATTAATTTTTTTATTATAAAATCTTTTAATATTATATTTAATCTCATTTTAATAATGATATTCATTTATTATTTTTATTATATTAATATTATAATATAATTCTATTATAATTAGAAATTTATCCTATTATATATATATATATATATATATATATATAATTTTAATTATTTTTTATTATTAAAAATATATTGCTTTTGACTATAAAAAAATTATTACATTGAGTTTTTATTAATTTGAAATTATTGAGTTTGCAATCATATCTTTTTCTATAATCTCTCCATTTAGTGTTGTATGAATTCTTAATTGTGTATTGATTTTATGTTTTAATTCTCTCTATTTGCAAATTAATAAAATAATTTTTATTTATGTTTTTTATAGGAATTTATTGTTTTGAATTAAATTTATCATTTTAAACTAGAATGATCTACCGCAAAAAAAAAATATTTAAAATATTAGATATTATTTTTTGCATAAAGTAAAATCTAACGCATCGATCATGTTGGAATAAAACTGCACTACAGCTCTAATATATTAAATTGGTAAATATAAATTATATTTATACATGTTAATTGGTTTAATTAATAGGAATATAAATTAGTAATTATATTTTGTCTCTTATTTAAAAGAATTTCAAGAATTATAAAAAAATTAAAAGAATAAATGATATTTAGCTTTTTTTTACTTTAAATTTTAATTTTAAATCTAATTTAAATTATTTCATCAATTTAAAATACATTAGAAGTAAAAAATTAACAAAAATAAATAAATAGGAAATATGATTAACGAGAGCAAATATGTGCAATGCACATTTAAAAAGAAATTAGTAATAATAAATACTCCATTTGTCCTAAAATATAGTCATTTTGAATATTATTTTATCCTTCTAATTTTAGAGAGTAATAAATGATATTTTTTTAGATATAATAACTACATTCACAAATTATATTTTTTCAGATAAATGATAAATTAACCAAATTGCATTGATTTTATTATAATTTAATAAAATTAATTATTTTCTTAATTTCTATGAAAAACCCAATAAAATCATACAAATGAATTTTTAATGTTCACAGTAAACACAATCATTCACAAAATGCCAATCACCTAAAGGCCATAAGAAGTATGCAACTGATTACAAATAATCACAAAGTGAAAAGTGAAAACTAATGGAAGGAACTACGTATCGCAGTATCTAGAGAACTGATATATTAATAAATTTTCTATTAATATACATACTAAATTTAACATTTACTATTAAAATACAAATGCTTTTAAATATATGATAAATTTTAAAATTATATGACAAATCAGTATGTTTCTTAATAGATAGTTAAACAAAAATTTTTTCATATATGTAACAATAAAAAAAAAAAGAAAAAGGAGGAAAAATATTTTCTTATTATTCTTCTTTATAAGTCATATAGCTTTTAAATTTTGTATATAGCATTTTGAGTAAAGAGGATTTCGAAGAAAATAGTAGAGAACAATTTAATTATATATATTTATGCAATAATTTGGGGAGGACTTCTAATATAATTGTTTCCGATCTATAAGAAATTAATCTTTTGTCTGAAAGTTAAACGAAGATGGAAGGATATCTTGTTAGTAAAAAAAAAAATATCAGCAGCTTTCTTTTTTCTTTTTTCAAGGAAAAAAAAAAGGGTGGTTCTGTTCTGTACCCACGGAACCTGGCCTATATAAGGCCGTGGCATTGTGCTCTGGTATGGAATTGATAGAGAGAGTCAGACCTTTGTATAATTGGATCAGCAGTTTACTGGCATGAAACCCTAAAGATACATTAAAATGATGCAATTTATTAATGAGAACAAAGAAATGAAATGGTTTAACTCTTAATACTTCTTTTCGTTTTTTTCCTTCGAGGTTGAAACAGAAAGAATTGAGGAGTGATGATGCATTTTATTAACAAAATTAATAATGATGATGATAATTACGATGATTATGTTTAAGCAGATTTTGGTAACAAGGTGGGTATTGGATACAGACAACATCTGAAAGGCGAAATGGAAGCCTCTAAAAATAAATAAATATTTAGATAAATAATAATAAAGATGGTACTATTAGTAGTAGTAGTAGCAGTAGTATAGTGTACAGAGAGGAAAGGAGGAAATGTCATGTCAAAAGAACACAACATGCTCCAAATCTCTGAGGAGTCTGAGTAGGGAATTGATAATAAGAACAAACACAATAAACCTCATCACTCTCAATCACTCACTCACTCACTCGCAATCGCGGCCTGTTTTTGCTTTCTCCGCGTCTCGTTAGCCTCTGCTCCTGGGGGGACTTTCCCCTTCTCCTTCGCTGATATTAGTATAGTGCCATTCTCTCTCTCTCTCTCTCTCTCTCTCTCTCTCTCTCTCTTTCTCTCTCTATAGCACACCAGAGAAAGTAAGTCCAAGAGTAACACATCATTCCCTTTCTCTCTCTATCCCCCTTTTCGTTAGGCACGCCTACAGTTCATCATCTTTATATGCATATTCTTTGCCATTCGGTTCCGGCGAAGAAATTGAAGCGATAAGAGTGCTAAAAAGAATACATTTTTGCATGCTCATATTTCTATATATTTGAATTTCCGTGGAGGCATTAAAGGAGGGGCTTCATCTTTCAACTTCCGCTTATTGCAAGGTAAAAAGAACAAAATCACAAAAAAAGAACAACATACAAAAGATTCTTGGACTGAAAAAGCTACCAACCAAGAGATCCATCCTCTTCTTCATCATAAAAGTCTGGAATAAAGACTTAACTGGAACCAAGAAATAAGGTTTGAATGAACAAGTAGAGGTCACGGCACCCACTATCTCGCACTAGTACTCTTATGTTTCTTTCTTTGTTTTAAATAATAATAATAATTTTCTCGAAGTTGCAAGACAAAAAGAATAGAATTAGGGAAAGGGGAAATCCTTCGTCCCAAGATCTCCCACAGTCTGAGTCAGGGCGTTCTTTTTATTTTTTTCATTTTTTTTCTGTTACCACTTTCCAATATTTTATTTGATTTGATCATGCTCCTTGCTCTTTGCATGTATGAATTCATTTTTATTTTTATAATAAGGCGGGAGTTCATCCCGAGATTTTATTTTTATTACAAGGAAAAGTGGATGTATTAATTTCTATGAAATTTAAGCGAGATCTGCTCCCGAACCTTTCCATTGAAAACAGTGAAACAAAATTACCACACGAGATCCAATCCACCCTACCGCTAAAATCAGTCTCCTTAATTTTCCATTGAAAACAGTACACACCCTCTAAAACTGCACTCAACAACAATCTCATCTCCTTTGTCTCACCACTGTTCCAGTTAGGAGCTACTTGGATTTCTGGGTAGCCCCACAATACATGGGAAAAGAAGAGATATGTATCAATTTGGTGGCAGCAATTGTCTAGACTTTACAAGATCTCATCAGCTGCTTAATTTATGCTCATATACATATATTTTTTCCATATATATCTTTTCATGCCCTTTTTGGTCTAGATCTTTCAATTTCCAGCTAAAATCAGGAGAATCATCATTCTGATTCTTTATTAATCAGAAGATATTGACAAGTCAATAATTATAGGCAAAGATCCTGCAGAAGGGTACCTTCCCATTTTAGAGTTCTTCGAGCATATAGCCATCAACCCTACCCTTTGTTTTGCCTTTTTTTTTCGGTTGGTACTGGTTTAATTAACTTTTTTTATCTTTTCTGAGATATATCTTCTCCTAAATCAACACGAGCCCAAACCCTAAAACCAGCCATTATAGCCGCTCAGCCATTATTGTGCCATAGATAGTGTATCTCTCACAACTCAATTCATCTTTTGTGTTTCATTTTTGCTTTAGCTTTACGTGTATATATTTATTTAAGTTCTTTTTTTTTTCTGCCCTTGATCGGGCGCACATCATGTCAAAGAGCAAATAGATTAGTAACTTAAATCAAACTCGGGCCTAAGCTGTACGTTATAGTATTCCTTCCCTTTACATGACCTGCTAGGCAAAGGAAAATCTGGTTTCTTTCCCACTTTGTATATTTTTCTTTAAATTTTCAGCTTTTGGTAACCTTGTTTGACCTTTTCTTATACTGCTTATATGTCTCAGAAGAGAGGTGGCAAAATATGGCATCGTCATCAAATTCTCCATGTGCAGCCTGCAAGTTTCTGAGGCGGAAATGCCAACCGGAATGCGTTTTTGCTCCATATTTTCCACCGGATCAGCCCCAAAAGTTTGCCAACGTGCACAAAGTGTTTGGGGCAAGCAATGTCACAAAACTGCTAAACGAGTTGCACCCTTCCCAGCGTGAGGATGCCGTCAATTCCTTGGCATATGAGGCAGACATGCGTCTCCGCGACCCAGTGTATGGCTGCGTTGGTGTCATCTCTCTCCTACAGCACCAACTGCGCCAGCTACAGATGGATCTCAGCTGTGCCAAATCTGAACTTTCCAAATATCAGAACCTAGGTATCACTGGCCATGCTGGCTTATTCGCTGCCGCGGCTGCGGCTGCCACGGCTACCACCCACAATCATCATCACCACCCGCAGAACCTTGGGATCAATCTCATCGGAGCAGGCAGTGGGGGAAGGGACCACCATTACCACCACCAGCTCTTTCCCAGGGAGCAGCAGCAGATGATGAGGAGCTTTGATGCTGCAAACAATTATGACGCAAGCCTTCTTGCCATGAATGTTTCTGCAAGTATTGGACAGCTCAGTCAGTTCCAGCAGCCAAGGGCTGCAGCGGGAGATGACCGCCGCACCATTGATCCCTCTTAGTTTCTTGTTTTCGGGTAAGTTGGTTTTCCACCTACTGCTATCTTTATTTTATACATATATTTAGCCTAAAATATCAAGAAACCTGAGCTTCAAATTCTTGATCTCTGAAATTAGGGTTAAAGAAATGAAAAGAGTCAAACCGTCTGTTGACCAAAATAACTACCAAGCATTTTACCGTAAATTGATTGATGTTACAATTGGTCTCCAATCAAATCAAATATAAATGATGAATTCATATTTTTACCTAAAGTTTGAAGGGTGTAATTTTATGACTAGAATTGAAAGTGAGATGAATATTTTAAAATTATAAATTTTAATTCAATAACGATAATTCGAAATTAGTATACATCCGTTTCGTATTCGTTAATGCTTATGACTCTGAACTTGTTTTGTCCGTATATATTCATCCAATGCAATTGGAATAAATTGGCACCACATGAACCTGTACATATTTTACGCTAGTTTTGAATTAATTAATAATATTATTAATGTATGCATTTTGCATTGACTTGGTTTATGCAGGCTGGAGTTTGAAGGATTGAGTGAAACAGAGACAGGGCAATTTTATGTTCACTTAATTAAACACCCGTTGCGTTGCATAGACAAATTTTGCCGTTTCTAGTTTACTTTTATTCCAAATCTCTAATCATCTAGAAAAAAATATATATGTGTGTGTGTTTGCCATGCCAAAATTGTACTTGCTCCTCTACCATCACAGTAACACCAGTAGTTCGTGGGGTTTTGCCTCTTAAAGTGTGCCATGGCAGACATATAGATGGACTGATTTTGTTTTCATCCCTTTGAAATTTTCTCTCCAAACAGTTAAACAGACAACAATTAATATTATTTTCAATTTGAAGCTACCTTTTTTCTTTTGTTTTGTTTCCTAGCTGGTGCTTCAAAGGTGGATTATTTACATGTGCTTTCTATAAATGATGGAGTCTGCACTCTGATGGTTCGGAATTCCATGTGGAGCTATTGTGACAAACTCATAATTAGACTATTGCAATCGACGTCTTCTTTTCCACAGAATTTTCAGGAAAAAAGGAATATACAAAATTCATTTGTATTGCAAGGTAAATAAATGAAAAGAACAGTATATGTATTAAACCTTTTTCCTAGAAGAAATTACATTGAAAGAGTACAATGAAACCCCAGCACGTAAAACTAAAATTTTCAATGTATTATCCTTATTATTGCAACGTATCATCAAGCTATTTGGCTTGCTCGAGGCTAAGAGCCCAATATATAAAATTAAATTTTTCAATTTTTTATTCATCAAAACCCTATGATTGGTTTTTCTATACAAAATATAATTCGAGTTAATGGGTGCATTTACTTTGCTCTCTGCTTTGTTAATTGGAAGATATTTTAATTCTAATGTGGATCGTCTATAGTTTGATTAAATTGTAAAATATATATATATATTTCACTAACATCTGTTAGTGTATGTAAATGGATAATTAAGGATTATATATCTCAATTAGATATATCGTAATAATACCAACTTGATTAACGTGGTGCTAAAAGATATGGCTCGAGTTGCACAATATATATATATATATATTTGGAGAAAATTAATTGAAAGGATAAGGTTAAGGAAAATGAAAAAAAGAATATATTGATAGTATACAGAAAAGAATTTTTTTTTGTTAAAAATGCATATTTAAAGGAAAACTAGGAAAAAAGTATTTGATTGTTTAGGTTGTTAAAATCAAGCAATTGTGATGGAAAGCTCTATTAGAATATCAATAACAAGAAGTACAAAATAATAATAATAATAATCATATACAAAATTTATCTTTTCCTAATAATAAATTGTATCTCTTTTGCTGATAAAAGTTGCACCTCTTTCAATATTCCTAAAATTTATAGACCTTATTCTTCACTTTAAAAGAAGAAAAACAACTTATTGTATTATTTAGTGACACCAATTCAAATGTCATATTTTCTAGTAGAACAAATTAAACAAGGAGTTTTTAATAGGAAAGAAAAAATAGCAGAACGTGAGGGTGTATGTCAAAATTAAGTTGTGCCGTTGAACTTGAGAGGTGACAGAAATTGAAATTTGAGTAGCTAGCTAGGTTATGCATATTAAATGGTGGTGGAGCTAATTTAGATAGTGAGGCATGGAGACTGTTAAGCAAAAGGCATTACCCGAATAAAACAGAAGACAACTGAATAAGACAAAAGGACAGGGTAAGAGGTGGGTGGGAAATTAAGAGAGGCCCAAATTGAAATATCCTCTCTCTCTCTCTCTCCCTCTCCCTCCCTCTCAGTGCCAGAAGCATGAAAGGCCGTTGCAGAGGAAATGTCAACAGAGAAAAGGAGCCATTTAATACTTACACTGTGATGCAAATTCAAAACCCCAAATCCAAAGCATAAAGCACGGAAAAGATTGGAGTTGAAAACTTGAAAAAAAAAAAAAGAAAAAGAAAAGGCATATTATCCAACACAACACTGCTGGCTTTTATCCTTTAATCGATCATCTTTGATTCAAAACGTAGTCAAAAACATTGCATTGTTTGCATGACAATGATGACGTACTTTTGCAATGATTCTTTACCTTTAAATGCATGGCCAGCCTTACAAACTCTCTCTCTCATATTCATCAACACACAGGAATTGCTGACGCATGCATGCATAATGGATGCTTAGGACATATCTATACGTATGTCTGTATATGTAAGTGTATATGTATGCGCTAAAACATGATTCTCTGTTTTTTTTTTCTTTTTTCTTTTACTACTCTTGTTCTTATTTCTTAGCTTTAATTCATTGTTTGAACTTGTCTGGGTTATATATATTGTCATATAGATATTGTGTATATTCTGTTTCAGGTGTGAATGTAAATTTTGTTGGGCAAGAGACTTAATGAATTAATTAAAGAACAAAGATGGAGATTATGTATTAATTAATAGAAGAAAAATGACGATGATGATGAAAAGTAAACCCAAGAAGGAAGGGAAGAAAGGAGTGTGATGAGGTGAAAGGGACGGTTTTAAAGGTAGGGGGATATCCCGACAGTTGCACGCCTCACGAAGACAAAATTGGTAGTGAAGTGAGCAGTAAGAAATAGAAAAGCTTTAAAGCTTTTGCATTTATTTCGGGTTGTCCGTCAGACCCCACCCCTCCCTCTCTCTCTCTCCAAAATCCCCAATGCTCTTATTATTATTACGATCCATTTTTTACATTTAAGATATGCGATTTGTCCAACTCAATGACATGGCATTTATTGGACAGTGCCAACACCATGACCATTTCTTTATTACTTGATGACTTGACTCATCGATCCATCGATCATCCCTCTCTTTCTCTTCTCTTCTCACTCTTATTCATATTCATTCATGTGACGTCAGATCCCTCCGTCTCCTAATTGACTATTCTTCCTCCCTTTCTCCCTTCTTGGAGTTTGGCACTTGCACGCTTTTCCACCCATCTAACCTACACAAATTACTCTTATATATATTGAAAAGAAAAAAAAAAGAAAAAAGAAAAGACAATTGGAAGTGAGAACAAAAGAACATTTCAGCACCAACATCTGTTTGATATCCCTTTCCTTCCTTAATTACGTGCTTTTTGTCTCCCTCCTTTGAAAATGTCAAAACGAATAAAATTAAATATATCCTTCTTTTCTTTCTTTCTCATATCATATGATCCAGCCAGCTAGCTAGCTCAGCTTGCCACTTTTCCATGCATATACGCATTTATTTTTAGGATCCATCTCATTGCCCTTCTGCTGCTGCTGGTGCTACTCTTTATTTATTTTTCTCTTCTATTCCGTTGAATGCTGTTCCGCGTAATAGTTATCAACTCCACACATTATATTAAATTATATATATAATGTAGATTAATCCTTATACACGTGTGATGCTTTCACTCGAGCATAATAAGTTTCGAGTATATGCATGCATTTGTCAAACCACTTTCGTTTGAACTAATTCTTAGTTGTTCTTGCTTACACTTGTATTGTTATACTAGGTATCTCTGGTAATATTTACCATATTTAAAATTTCTATGACTTTTATAAAAGTTATTAAATTTATTTAAATTATAATAAATTATCGAATAAATTAACTATATTATTTTTAATTTAATATTAATTTTTTTAAAATTTATTAAATTGAAATAATAATTATTGATACGTATAGAGGGTAAACGTGAAAAAGAAAATATTTATTATTCATTGAAATCATAAATATGATAAATATTTTTGAGAAAATAATTTTTCGAATGTGATAAGCATTATGAAAGGAGTTAATATTATTTTAATATTTTAAATGATTATGTACTAATTAAAATTTTTTTTATAATTTTATCTTATATTTAAAAATTAAAATAATAATGATAATATTTTGTTATTAATACTAAAACTTAAAACTATGGTGGAGGTGGTGTGGGTGAGGAGATGAAGTAAGGATAAGTAGAGAAATTAAACTATAAGAGAATTAATTTCTATTTATATTAAAATTAATTTTTTTTAAAAGAACATAGAGTGCAATTAAAAAAATTAAAACAATTATATCATTTTTTTTTAAATGTCATACCACGTGGCGATTTGGCATGGGAGAATCATTTGAAACGGCTTCATTTTCAGTTTTACATAGTTGGGGTTTAGACATTTATAAGTTCCAGAAAGCTTAGACACAGCGGAGCTCTAAGTTGAGCGACCACCAGTGAAGTGAAATTAACCTTGGAAAGAGCAAAAGATCAAAGAATGCAGAAAAGGTCAATGTTCCAACCTAACAACATTTATCATTTATCATTTTTTCAGCATTAATTAAACCACACGTGTCTCACAACCTAAGCTAATTTCTACTCGCTCATGACCCTTTCAATTTGTTTCTAAGTAATGCAGAAGTCATTGTTCCTAAGAAACACAAGTAACAAAAACGCGTAGGAGGTATATTTACCCTAACAGGAACAAACAAAATTATATCTAAAGCTAAAGCAAAAACGATTAACGGGAAGATACCCAGTGGATCAATAATCTAGAGTCTAGACCCGTTTTCAACACCAAAACAAAATGCTTCTCCTCAAAAATCCTTCACCACATTCTGGTTGAACGATGAGACAGGGATGCAGACCATATCCGCCAAGCTAAAGTTCAATGCCCAAAGTTTTCTGCAAGAATAAGCCAACAAGTGCAAGAAAAGATCTATTTGGACAAGCCATGCCATCCACGCAAACCACATCCGCAGGAGTGGGAAATAAAACAAGACCGACCATTTTTAGTTATTCAGCTCCAATGCCATGACCTCAGATTAGATATAATTTCACTCAAACTTAACAGCTTCCGCGTTCTTTTTTATGATATTTGTAGAGACAATAGTTCCTATATGCAAGATAACTCGAGATGCAAACCTCATATTCTTCAAACCATATTACTTTTTATCACTTCCTACACAATATAGATTGAGAAAAATATTTGCATCTTATCATTCCTACATGCTGTTTAAAATTCTTTATTTTCCATCTTTCTTCGTATATATATAACCATTTCTCTATAGTCTCGCAGTGCCCCCTCTTGATTCAATTGTGAACCTTCTCATTTAATATCCATGTACCATAATGGATAACTTTTCCACAGCATCAAAGGTTATTTCAATCTCTGCGCCATAACATCCCTATGTTTGAGCATTTTCTTAGTGCTCTTTATTGGATAAAGTAAGCAACTAAGTGGGAGAAAGAAGAGGACAGAAATTCAGTGGACATTAGAGGTCTGATCTGGTAGCAGTGAAGGATGAAAGAAGACCAGCAGCTTGAGCAGGTAAAATATCACCAAACGTTGACATGGCAGCAGCTGATCGGTCTTTGAATATGCCTACCTGCCCATCAGTTAATATGGACCCCAACTTTAGAGTGCTCTCTCCAAACCTGCTGCCAACCTGTCCATTACAAAGGAAATTGCAGTCATAATGGCAATGATTGCTTACAAGGTAAACTACAAATGAATTAGAGAGCCAGATTAACCAAAGTTTGTAGACCAACTGAATTAAACAAACTGGGTACGTATTTACAGAATAGAGAAGATAGGTTACGTTCAGACTTCCTCATTACGAATCGATAAAGAAGAAAATTAAGCTTGCTTGTATTTTATCTTCTGAGACCAACTATTTTCTATAGGACTTACACTTTTTGTTGATTATCTCACTAAATATAATTTATAAATAAGAACCTCATTGGAAATAAGAAGCCATATTTATATGTTTAGATTAAATTGCTAGATACAATTTGGAAATAAAATCTGGTTTTTGTTGACTTTTTAGTCGACTAACAAAAAACAAAAACAGCAAAATTGTAGCAGAAAACTATTTATTTGAACGACAACAAAATAGAGTAACTATTTAACTGATTTTGGAACAGGTCCTGACTTGTGAATTTCACTTAACTATAGGGACTAATTAATAATTCACCCCTTAGCTCTCCTACTTTAGTATCCCAGAAATTGTTCACAGCCACAAAGCTTCTCCTCGCTCTAACCAGCTTTAATTCAGACTCTTAGCCTAATCTCCTTATTTAAATCTTGACCTTAAATCTCATCAACTGCTCAAATTTGGAGCATCATAGAAGTATTGCACTGTTAGTAGGTCGGTTGCTTAAAGATAATTAGAGGTTATTGATCCTACATGTGGATTAAACAAGCTACAGATACAAAAGAAACTGGATACATAAATAAAGGATCCATGGGAGGATTTCAGTCTCCTGTGTCTATGAGTGTTAAGGTCCCAAATTTGAAACTGCTTATGGGTATATGTGATCAGATTTAAAGATATTAGGGCCGTTAAGAGAGAATCATGCAATCTTTAGGGCTCGCTAAAAGACAACCTATGATCTTTTTAAGAGAGAACTCCACAAACTCTGAGTTTTCTAAACTCAAACCTTTGTTTAAAATTCTGCTGACATCGTTCTTCATTCCACAGCTTTTTAAACAACCAAATGCAAAGCTAAGAAGTCAAGACTACAGGCTTTGTTTACAATTCAGGGTTCAAATTGCTATTTTGTTATGTTGCACGGAAATTTTCATTGGCTGCCGTTTCCGCATTTCGGAAATGTTTCCTGCACGGAAACACTTGGAAACTCCTCAAAAATATTTCAGGGCTTTTTCCATAAATTGAGAAATTTGGAAACACGTTTCCCCTCTCGTAGATACATTTCCGTAAACTGAAAATTTCAAAAACTCATTTCTATAATTAAAAAAAATACATAAATAAAAACAAATTCACAGAACATGTATTTTTTATGAGTACGGAACTTGTTATTCTTTTGGATATAATTAAAAGTTAATTGAACTTGACTTGTTTGAATATATTTAATGGTTTATAATAATTTATTTTTTATATTTATAAATATAACCCTACGTGTTTCATATTTACGTGTTTCCCCACATTTCCGTTTCCTATATTTTTAAAAATACTGTGGCCCTGTATCCGTTTCCGCACTTCCACATTTCTGTTTCCATGCAACATACATGTGGGATATGGGTCTTATCCTTGAAATTTGAGCCACAAGATAATTTTAAAAATAAAAAAAATAAAAAATAAAAAAGGAGAGAAGATGACTGACCCAGAAAGTTGTACCTGCATAAAAGACTTCAAAATTGGTGCTGCTACACCAAAACTTGAGTTGTCATCCAAATCAATCTTTTGGGAGAACTCCCCATTGGTGTAGGCTTTCCAGGAACTTCTTGAAGAGATATCATCTGAAGCTGCCGGAATAGATGGCTTAGCTGTTCCTCTTGAAGACAATGCTGGCGCACTGGGTAATTAAGATGAAAACAGAAGTAAAACTCCCATTTTAAAACATAAAGATGAAATGTACATTATGTTAAAATTGATAAGTTTTTGTCAATATATAGAATATATGAATGGCAACTGAACCATGAGCACACTACTCAAACTGATTCAATTGCATTGGTTCAAAAATTCGTCAAACCATTAGGGGGCCTAAGTGAATGGCCTGTTTACAAGGCCAAGGTATAAGCTATTTCACGAAAAAGAATGTGAAAGGGCTTCCATAGTACAGGCAGCGCCAGGCACATTTTTGTCAAATTGACATGGGACATTTCTCACATCACAATATTTAAAAGAGGAGGTACAGGCCTCCACTTTGCTGATTTGTCTCAGAGCAGTTCATAATACTGGAATGGAACTACAACTTAACCTGCATTGGCGATTTCTTGAAAAAGATGGAGTCTCAGTCACATTCACGGTGATAAATCTAGACATCTAAGAACAAAAGAAAAGAATACTTCTTTCATTGCGATGCTAATTCACATATTAACTGTAAATTCCACATTGACACATAAAAAATACAACCATAAATTCAACGGGCAATCATCTCCAAATTTAATAATGTTAATAAGTCCAAATTCCCTTGGATAATTGCATGACACTTGAATAAGAGAAACTTTTTTTCTGTTTGAACACCTATAGCCAAATTTTCTGTCCCAATAAAAAGTAACATAGCAATTTTTTTGTTTATTTAGTTCCTGCTGATATGGGGAATGATAACATATGGACTGGAAAATGACAGGAATACCTCCGTTGTAAATATGAAATAGATGCAGAAAAGGCTTTAGTTTGTGGCCATGAGTCTTTTTTCTTACTGTATTAATATGAATAGCCATTAGGTTGGTTAACTGTAGAATTAGATGGTAAAACTGAAACTGAATTGGACAAAAGAAAACTGAAATAGAACCAAATTGTGTAGTTAACAGTAGTTTTTGGGTTTCGATTATGCTTTTTATTCTACATACATCGCTCCTACTAATGAAAATTGCAAACAAAAACGTTTACCTGATTGGAAGGTATTTAAAACGAGGAACAGTAGAGCATCTCATGATATTTGACTCTGGATTAGAAGGCAGTTTCTGCACAGTATCTGTGTACATCCGATTCAGTTGCACAAAGAATCCAAAGAGAACTGCATGTCGTAGATATGACTGTCTCTCATTCTCCCAGAGGTAGGGCTCATACCTTCAACGAATAAAATAAATCAGAAAACAGAGATATCGAACCACTCCTTAATCATTAAATATTCATGTAAATAATATGAAGGTGCATATCAAGGAAAGAAACCCCTAAGTGTAACTTTATGACACAGGAAGACCAAGGAAAGATTGCATGAAATTCTCAAGCATAAGTAGGAAGTGTTAGAACATGTTCTCAAAGGGGCTTCCTGAGGACTTAAAAGTTCCTCACAAGTGTCCTAGAGTTCAAGGATTTTGACACATATTATCAAAAGAAGATGAAGAAAATCAGGTTCAGGGATGTTAAAGTAGTAAACAAGTCTGCACTACAAACAGTCCAGGTAATAGTTTTCGAAGAAAATATTGGACAAATTTGATGCTAATTGATGTAAGATGATAAAGTAAACGAAAAATTTGGGGATTATTTTGATTAAAATTCTTAATTATGAAATTCAATTTTTTTAAAAAGAAACTTTCGTAAATGGAAAATTAGGATTTTAGTAAAGTTTAGGGCTGTTTATTTTAATTAGACTATGTAAAAAGTTGTTTGCTTTCCCATCCTATATAGTATTCGGTCTAATATTTTTTTTTCTTTGGCACAACTAGGAGGTATAAACCCCGTGGACCTTCTAGCAAAGTGCACTTCCCACGAATCAAACTTTTATTTTCATCTTTACGAGAATTAAAATTACTTACCACCTCAACCAACGGCACAAAAATTCTCATAAAATGTGACAACTTTGCTCCAATATGCCAAAGGAAAACTCTCCTTTGCCATTGCCAAATGTAATGGCATATATGCAAAAATAAATAGAAAAGCTTTTACTTGTTTTTGGAAGGGTGGAGAAAAAATTTTGGGATATGAAATTTTTTTAAGACGCAAATAGTGTATCTAAAATGCTTAAACAAGCAATCTCATCTATAACCCTTACAATTTTTAAATAAACTTCCAAAATCACAAGAATTCAACAATATTAAAGTGGAATAGGATCCAAATAGGATATAATTATATGCTCTTTCCAGTTGTGCAATGTCTCATTTCCAATTTCCAGCATGGCCTCAAAACATGACCTTCAAAAAGAGAATGCTACCCATGATCCTAACGCCAAAAAATAATGGTAATACCCAAAACACTTATCATTCTTCAAAAGTGCATCATGACTCGTGAGCAAGAGATACACACAACCATTGAACCTAGAGCTAATTGCTACCCTCACATATTTAAAGTTCAGAAATGGTATAAGATAATATATTCCACACTTCTTTTACACCTTTAAAGAAGTTTCATTTCTGAATCAAGCGAAAGAAACTTACGTGAGCCAGTCTATTGGATCCAAATTTTGTGAAAACTGATTGATTAACCCATCAATGCGTGCTCTAAAGACTGACTTCCTTTGCTTTTGTTCCTGCTTCCTTCTAAAAGAAATCTTCACCATAGGACTTTTAGATAAATCCTCAGCAATATTGGTATCACCCCCTGAGAGAATATCTGCAGCAAATTTCAGATCTAACAGAATTTGCAGAACTCCTTTCTCTGACACTTGAGATACATGAGAAAGCAAGTCCTCATAAATTTCAATAAGCTGCATGAAATATTAGAATTGAAGATAGTAATTATTATCCAATCTTAGGGAAAATAATTTTCTCTGAACATACTGAACCACCACATAAGACAATAGAAATAAATGCCTCAGAGGAAGAAAAATGATACGATGTAACTGAAGGGAAAACAGCAATATATGAAACTGAAAATTTGAGCACTTTGCACTGAAGCAAATGACAAGCAACTACGAGTAGAAAGGAACAATAATTCAGCTTCAAAATACATGGGACTCTTTCGATTCTTCAGAAGATGATATGAATTGGATAAATGGACTGGGTAAGAAACCAAAGAGTGAAAACTAGCAATCAGAAAATATCAATTAGGGAAAATTATAATCTTATCCCAGTAGTTGGCCAAAAAGTTACTACTTTGTCCATTTATTTTGAAAAAACAGAATACCTTGTCCCCATGTTTTTCTCCCTTTATACGGCTTTGTCCTCTCCAAAAAAAATCCACATTTTGCCTTGCCTTGCTAAAAGGCAGAAATACACCTCATCCCTCTCTACCCTTAAACCTTTCTCCCTCAAAAAAATCATGGAAGCTTGAGCTGCGATTAATGGAAATGAAGGTTGCAATGGTGGGCTTTGGTGATGAAGATGATAGAGGTTTGGGTGTGAGTGGGGTTCAAGGGTATTTCTGTCTCGTTACATGGCACTTTAACAGCAAAAGTTGAATTTTTTATAGGAGAATACTGTATAATGGTAGAAAAGATGGGGACAAAGAAGTCTATTTTTCAAAACAAAGGACAAAGTACTAACTTTTGACTGCAAAATACAGGGACAATTATAATTTTGCTATAAATTGTGATCCACCTTATAAAAAAAAGCTTGATAAGCAGCAAACAAGTTACCATGAATGAAAAAGGACAAAACAAAGAACATAAACAGCAAAGATAGAAATCAAGTAGAAGTTGCATAATTGGCACAACAAACTTTTCTTTGTTCAAAAGCCAACACAAGGTATGAAGCAAGGCAACAGTCTCTTCAACATGACAAAACGATACTTCATAGTCACTTGAGAATCTTGTCTGGGCAGAGCTTTGCTTGGGACGAAATAGAAAGTTTTTACTATTAAGAAAAGAAACAAAATCAAAGAAAATAAATTTCAGTAGTTATTAATTTTTATTGGACTTGTCAAAGGTCGAGGTAGAACTATTTGGAGGAAAGTTGTCGCTAAGGATCCACTGTCTTTGGATATTATTTAGAATATAACTATGAACAGAGTAGAAGGGAGGCAAAAAATTCATGTTGCAAACCCTAGTTAGTTGTTGTTCCCTATTTTACGATTTGTCCTATTTATTAATATATCAAATGATTTTAAAATTTGCCCTCAATTTTTTTTTACAAAAAAATTTCAAATTATTTCTGATTTATACTTTGCTTTGCACGGATATTTGAAACAAAGGATTCACATTGCCAACCCCAACTAGTTTGGGACTTAAGGCTTGGTTGTTATTGATGTTGTTATATTTTATTACTTGGGCAGTCTGGGCCTCATGTATAAGGGTATTCCAAGCCTCAGACTCATAATAGTCATACCTCGTAAGTTCCAGTCTGAACCAGGGGTTAAACCCTCTGTTGAAACCCAATATTTTACTGGGCTTGGTTGGACAGGGCCCTGTGTCGTTGAGCACTTCTAACTATTATTGTTATGAAGAAGAGGAACTAGAAATTAGTCACACTTCAAAATTCTCTTTTTTAAATCAGATAAAAGAAGTGGTTTTACTATCCTAGAAGAGAAACCAAAGTAAGCCTTCCTCCTAAAAAAGACACAAAAAACTAACGATCGTCCAATCTGTTCATAATTAAGACTTGATCATACAAAACACTAATCCAAAACACTCTTAGTCACCAACACCAACAACTAAGCCTTAGTCACCAAAAAACCATAATAAAAATTTTGCTTTTCAAAATTAAACCAGCATATCAGTACTTCATAAGCCATCCTGCTTCAACACAAGAATGATTAAATGTGACAACAAGAGAAAGAAAAACACAGAAAACTTTAAACAGAAACCCTAATGCCACAATGCACCCTAATCACGTGTAAACAGCCAAAGTGCTCAAGATAAGAATGGATGATAAGGATACAGTCAAATACGATATACAAGCACGCATCATACAAGTATACCAGCTGATGAATGGTGAGCGTGCACGTGCATGTGCATGTGTGTCTTGAAATAGAAATATAGAATCTGTGGAATACATAGAATTAGATGTCCAGTAAAGTAGCATACCTTTTCAAGCAGTCTTAATGCAAACTTTTGCAGAATGGATTTGTCAAGTACATGTCCCCCAATCCTATGGATTTCCTCACATGCTCGAAACAGAAAAGAAATTATATAGAGAGAAGGCATGGACGGAAGTGAGATCTTCATTTCAGATTGGTTCTCATCAGATTGTTCATGCTTGACTACCGTCTCATCCCAGCCCTGACGAACATTCAGGAGATGATAAAACTTAATATACTTGTGAGCCACATGCACACTGTGAAAAATAGAATACAATAAACAATAAATTCCTTAGGTTATTCTGATGAAATTAATCAACCAGAAGATTCTATTCAGCATATCACTTAGAATTAGGTACTTTTTCCAAAGGGACTGACCATAAATATACACCCCTGTATCTATTGGCACACTAAGCCAGCCCCCATGTTTCACTGATGCCAGTTTCTGAGTCACTTGCCATGTTCATTTGCAAGAACATTATTTTATGCCTCTCTCTGTGTTTATGCACATATTTAGTGCACGCATGCATGCATGTATATATTTTTTGAAAAAAAAAAAGCAAAAGATCCAAAGTTCTAAAAATGTCACAGAAATTTATCTTCCTACATCCCTCAACACTTAAGTATAAATTTTCACTCTAAATGGATCCCCACAAACACTGGCTAAGAATCATGAACATAAAAGTAAAATGAAAATTTCAAATAGCATACTGCAATTTAGTAAAAAATACAAAAGGAAACAGGGAAAGATAAGAGAGGGAAATGTAGTATTTTAAGCAGCATTAAGAGGAAGGACATAATAGCAATCATTATGTTCTCCATGTAAAGCTTTTGTTTCAGAATGAAAGCTTCTCTTGCTTCACTTTTATGGCCTATGTTAATTCCTTGTAATTTATTTCATATTATTATCACCTCAAACACAACTAGGCACTAAATTCAATAACTATAATCTGCAATAGCATATTTCCACTTGCAATTCAGAACAAAAATATATATGCCATGAAAAAGTCAAAAGAAAATGATAACTAACTTCCCCAGCAAGACCACCACTTACCCTCAAAGGGATTGTCGCTGACAACCCATCATCCTTACCAAGATCCCGAGCAAGAATAGTTGAAAGTTCATCAGATAACCAATATATCCACAAATTGTGAGCTCTGATGCAATGATCCCTGGTAGTTCTGGCTAGTTCTTCAAGTTTTGGGCTTGCATTTTCATTTGCTCCAAGTAAAGCTGCAATAGCAGGGGAAGTCTGTCGTCTAGAGCCAGAGGGCATTTGCCTGCTTTGACCATCAGCACTAGGACAATCAGTGACCCCTCTAGATTGCCTCAACACAGATGGCAACTTATCAAACACTTGAGCCATGGTATCTTTTGCCCAAAACCTTGGAGGACCAAGTATCACTTGAATGTGTTTTGTGTGGTTCTGAAACGCAAACAACAGCCTCCCGATAAAGAGAGATCTCTCCACAACTATAGCAGGAGGCACGGATTGATTTCCACTGCTGGTATTTCCCATGGCAGAGTATAAATTATCAAGATCACTCTTTAGCTCTGCCAATATGGATGACATGCTATCATAACATTTATCTTGTAGAAAAGGTCCCAAATCTTTCAACCTGACTACTGCCTTTGTAGATTCTAAGAAACTGAGCAGATCCTCAAGAACATTTTGACAGTGGCTATCAACTGCATCTTTAATACAACTAACTTCAGGGCCAAAATAGGCACTGAGACAACTTTGGAAATCATTTTCTTCAGGTGATGCCTTCTGACCTAATACTGGATTAGACTTCTTTGCATTGGGTTCAATGAACCAAACCCCACCACCTGTGGAAGGTCTATTCAAGTAAGCCTGAAAATCGACATGTTCACCAGGTGTCTCGCCAATTGCACAAATGGAGTCCTCCACATTGATACCTCTTGCCAAATCCTCAAATGCAGAGTTGATAATGGTTTTCATCCTCTTAACAAAAGCATCTTCAAATATCTCATCCCAGAGATCTGAGTCATCTTCTAGAACTAGCTCTCGGATCCTACTCCAAGGCAACTCAATCTCTGATCCAAAAACACTCTTGAGCCAGTCCAAACTCCCCTGCAAAACTTGTTTACTGTCCATGGTCTCTCTTATTAACTTTTCAGCCAATGCAAGCTCTCCACCAGTGACAATAGAGTCAATCAGGTACTTACCATTAATCTTACTTACAACCACTCCACCACAGTCTCTCAACCAAGTCATACAAGTCCTTGCAATGTGCTGTTTATCAAGAGTGACTATTGCAGACTCCAGTTTTTCTCTAAACAATTTCCACAACCTCACCTCCCCATCAGGATAAGGAATTCCTCCGAACAATTGAGAGGCAGGAGGAGAACACAAGATAACTTTGTAAAACAGAGGCATATCATTCAGAACTTGCAAAAATAGCTCGCCTACTTGCCCTATACTAACCTGAATGATCTTCAAAAATTCACAAAACACAGAAACCACAGCCTCGCCTGAGGCAGCATTATTATCATTACCACCAAAAGCAGCTAATTTCTGTAAAATCCAAGATCTTCTAGTATCTAGAAACAAACTAAGTACCTGCCTGGGGTCTAATTCATCAATGACAGCAACTGCAGCCAAAGCGTCAGCATAGGCCCCAACGTCGAGCCCCGGATCCAACAACCTCTCGTGACTCCGCTGTGAAATCTGGGCTTTGAAGCTCTCAACGATCTGCCACTGATGTTGCAAAAGAGGAAAATTGGACAAGATCTTGGTGTGATCCCATTCAGCATTAGCATTGTTGGCCTGCATAAGACTGTAGTGCACGTGCTTGGCACGAATATATCTTCCGGCCGCTTCCAGAAACATGGACTCATCGAGGCATCCCCAGATGTTCTCAGGAGTGTCAACTAAATACTTGACGCGACAGGCGATCCCGTAGATTCGGATGCGGACGGGGTTAGAGTTGGTAAATTTGGGGGTTTCTGATACAGGAGATGAAGAGAGGGAGAGAATGTTACTTTGGATAGAAGCTATATTAGAAGAGATGGACTCGCACGAAGACTTCATGAGGACGATTGAGTCGGCAGAGTCAATGAGGTCTCTGTAGCGGTTTCCGACCAATTGGCGGAGCTCCTCCTTCTTGTCCTGAATCTGTTTTCTTGTCGTTGCTTCCACATTCCGAATTTGAGAAATCGGTTTCGAACGGAATAGTGCCTCCGCATCTCGGTAGCCTCCACCGCTAAGTGTGGCAGAGCGGTCGTCGGCAGAGACAGACGATACAGTCATGATCAATGGTTGAATACTCGGATATAAAAATTCACAACCATCTATCAGTTTCCGTCGCTCAGGTGCATGAGTTTGTTCTCTTTTGTTTGTATTAGCGTACAGAAGAAAAATTTAGATCTGGGGGAATCCAAAAGTGCTAAAAGAGAACTGCAACCTTCACCTTGTTGCTGTCTCTGATCGCCAACAACTGCAAGGTAGAAGAAAGATAAAATGCTTCCAGTTGCACAAAGGTACGACGTGTGTACTTGTAAAGTAAATTCGAAGCCTTATGCAGCTGTGCTGTATAGAAATCAGCCAGCGTTCGATGTCAGTCCTGTGCAAAAATGTTTTTCTACACTTTTTTTTTCTTCAAATTTTGTCTGCAGGCAGATTAATAAAATTTCGTTAATATAATTAAATTATAATTTTTTATATGCTCTTATATGAGTATTCTTTTAAAATCATTTATACTAAATTATTATTAAAGTCAGTTAAATTAATAGCATTTATCAATTGATTACGGTGTATCTTAATTTTGTTTATATCGATATTTAATTAATGATACATTATAATTTGACTAATATATTTATCCATAAAGTACCATACTAATGAAGTAAAATAATGGAAACGATTCAAGTCTTTTAATCAAGAGATTAAACGTCCGTTTAAAATAAATAAATTTCATAATGGAAACGTGTTTGAAATAAAAAAATAGATTTTAATTTTAAAAATTCAATCCCACGGAATTCAATATAATTATGCTAAATTTTATAAAAATTGATGAAATTTTCAAATGAATTTCACAAAACTAAACACTCCAATTTTTTCGTGACAAAACTACTTTGTTCCTCTATGAATTCAATTTTTTTATCTTTTTTCTTATTTAACTTATTTATTTTATCAAACTTAATTATGATAATAAACCATTAAATTTTATTTGACAAAACTACTTATCTATAGATTAAAATATTTTTTTTCTTTATTTTTATTTCTTTTTGGGTTTCATAGTTATTGTCACGACCCGTTTCCATGGGCCGGACCGGCACTAGGACCTAGGTAAGCTTAAGGCCCCCGAGGCCCGTAGTAAGCCTAATCTCTGATTTCAACACCATAATTACATGAAAATATTCTACAAGTTAGCCCATTATATTTTTAATGACTCAAACTATCACAGGGCCTTATTTAATTGAACTCAATCATTCCCATAAAGTCTTACATACACTTAACATTATTATTATTACAATCATAAATCTTAACATAACTGCGGATTTTCTACTACTGTATTACTA